>CAOGCB010821189.1:0-32870 GCA_948266635.1 Cnidoscolus chayamansa | reverse complement strand
TATATTTATTATAGATATTTTATTACAATTTATTAATCAATCAAATTTTTATAGTTTAATATTTTGCATTTTTTATTTATAATATATCTCATATACTTTATAAATATATATAGTATGTATGTATGTATATGTTATTGTTATGCATGTCATTGAAAAATAAGAAGCTAGCCATCAAGACAAGAATCCACGTCTCCAAAGCCAAAGCCACATTTGTGTATCAGGTTTGACAAAAGTCCGTAAGAGGTATAGGAAGAGAGAGAGACAGGAGAAGGAAACAGGAAAGCAGAATGTCAGCGAAGGGATTGTCTGGAAAGAAGAGGTTGGTGGTTTTCTGTCTTCGAAGGGTACGTACAAAAGTTGATTCATCCATCTTCTTTCGAGACAAGAAGTAACAACTCACAAACACAGTCTCGTACACACACGCACTCACACCGGTTAGCTAACAAATAGGCAAAACGGGAAGCACCACGAAGCGGAGACACCGGCGCTGCAGGAGACCTGCCTTGGCCCTGCACAAGGGGACACACTCTTCTTGGGTTTTGCTTTTTCTTTTATTTTAGGGTTAGAGGATCCCTCGCTTTTTCTCTTCTTTCTCTTAGAAGATTTTTGGGAAGTGTAAAAGACCCTTTTGTTAAAGGGTCTTTAAGACGTCCTGTTCCTTTGTTGCCTTGCCTTCTCTCTCACATACTGCTCATGATTTTGTGAGATAAGTTAGCGTGCCCCTAACACCAACTAATTCCTCTTTTGATCACCAGATCCTAGGACTTGCTCTCTCATTTTAACTTGCTTCTCTCTTTCTTTAGACGAGGGTTAATGAGGTCAAAAGCTACCACCACAAATTTGGCTTTGGCTTTCATAATGTGCCATGAAAGTGATGTTTTTTTTTAGCATAAGTTGAAAGCCCCATGTGGAAGAAACATGTGTTCTTGCACATAAAAGGAGACAAAAGTGTATTTGATGGAATTATTGAAATAACCCATCAATATATTTATTATGTTTTCTTAGTTTGATAAACAGTTGTAGCAACAGTTGATCAATTCCAAGGTCAAATTGATAGTCTTTATAGACTCTTGATTAAAGGGGTGGACAACACCCATGTTCTACGATCCTGTTCATGATTCTTGAGCTCTAATGGGCCATTCTCGCCTTCCTTTTCTGATCAGCAGGAAAAAAATCAATCCTACTTTCTAAAACCTAATAATCCATCTCTATCTGTTATTCTACGTAATATTTATCTGATTTTTTTTCCTTCTTTTCATCTACTTCTAAACCGTTCTTTAACCTAAAATTCTTCTTTTACAATAAGAACCGATCAAGAATTCGAGACTTTACAACAAATAACTTAGTGGAGTAATTTCAAGATTTCTGTGAGTTGGTTGATAGGGACATCATCTCTCTCTCCCACGCGAGCACACATAAAATTTTAGCATGAAATATGGATCAAGTGTGGAACAATATGGAAGTAAACTTTTAGCTTTTTTCAATATGCTTGATGGGTATGTTTCAGTCATGCATGACAATTAGGACAAGCTCATTTGTCAGCTTGTGGAGACAAGGACATCTTCCTCTCTAGAAACGACACCTCTTCCCCTTTCTGGTATTATTATAATACGTATAGAAGACTTCTCTATCCACTCAGACAGGTAAGTTTTCTCTACAATAACAACCAAGTCTTAATCGCTATCGAACTATGTTAAACACCTAGTGCTCATTAATGTCCTAAACTTGAAATTTCTTTATACTAATTATTCACCTGTCATCTTATTCTCCTACAAACTTATCACACTTTCGTATTAAGTCATTAGGTACTACTTGACATTGGACAAATGGCCAAGTTCTCCTAGAAGCTCCAAAAATACTTTCAAGGCACTGAGTGGATAGAAAGAACATTACTTTTCGAAACATTGAGCCAGAAATGAATCATAAGCTCATACTTCCTTTTTCGCCTTATGGGATGACATGATCTTATCTGAACCATCCCATTTGAAAGGCACAACCTACCCAACTGTAATGTTTTACATAATTGTGTGTAGGATCAAGAAACAAAATGAATGTCTCATATCTCTGTAGTGTGTAGAATATTTGAGTATGACAATGACCAGACTCATGGGTCCTAGAAGTTTTAATAGCGCTCATATTTGAGACATAAGAAAGTTATGTTCCAGGACGTATCCACATATCTCCACAGTAGAGGAAAATGAATTCCTGTAAGCTCATAATTTCCTGCTTAGAAGTTGCTTATCAGAGCAATCTAAAGTTCAAAACTGTTGGTTGATCTCATATTTTGTAATATTAGGAAATTTAACATGATTTAGTCATATTGCAAAATCAACTACTTAGGACACTGTTGCAGACTGGTACTTGTATGCATCTGCAGGGAGGGATCAATCTATCAAGGGTAATTTTATCATCTTCATAGACCAAAAGAACCATCAACGCTATTGTCTACCAAAGGTTGAGGACAAAAGACACGGACCCAAGCAAGAACTCAACTGAAATCAAAATTCTGCCACTTCTGGAAGCATCAATTCTTTTTCTATAGTTGAATCAGATTAAACAAAATACTATAATGTCTAACTCAAATTCACCTCTCCTGTCATGAGTATATTGAAGGGCCAAACAAACCTTGTTCGTCTCATAAGTTTGATAAAATCAGCTTGCCTTGTACAAAGGAAAATTATCTGCCCCAGACGTTTAGCCTCATTTGTAAAGTCTGTTATGTCAAAAATAAAATTTGTCAGCTGATGAAGGAATCAATGTTAAGCCATTTGGGCAATTTACCTCCAGCATGCAGCAGATCATCAATTTATTTCCCTTTAAGTTTACAGTAAGCATACAAACAGGATCCAAAGAAACCAAGAGATTGGCCAATAACATTCAACTGCAAACATAGCAATAGTCAAGTTCAGATTATGTCTGTATTAGGATTGACATACGAGCAGCACAAAATAATTGAAATCTAAAACACAACAGGAGATTGTGCTCACCAGATCAAATGGAAGCCCACCAAAAAGTAGCCAACCAAGTCCAATAGTGAAAAGATCCTACAACATCACATTAGAAGTAATAAATTCTGAATTGGAAAAAAGCTACATCTAAGGCTCAAAACAGGCAAATATTTGCATTGGCAGATTTTTGTAGGCTAAGCAACATACCACTTGTGACTATAGAAAGTCATAATCAAAATCAAAGGTTTTGTGGCTACATCCTTCTGGCCCATTGAAGAGAAAGGAACGCAATAAAAATATAGTTTTATTATTGGCATTTTGGCAAACATGTTGATCAAAGTGTCAACTTATACTTTAACTGGAACAGTTTGTTGCTTAATTCAGGTATGGCAAAATGATAGTTTCGTATTGCAAATACAGATAACAAAATCCTAATTGTCATAATAGTTGCCCTTGTTTAGGATAATTTAATTGGTCATGTGGCACAAGCTTTTACTAGAATAGCAGGCAATTGATTAGAATAGCTTAGACATTCAGGACAACAATTCTTCAGAAAAGAAACAACTATTATAACTTAAAAAATATTTCAGGCAAACAACACAGAATTATAAGATGTCAGGCCTCATGAACTTGAGATGATACCAAGCATATAATAAGGAAAACTGCACATAATCTGCTGACATTTTTAGTTAACATCAATTCAACTACACATAAATAAAAGCAAAACATTTTTTTAAATCAACCCACATCTGGCTTCACTTGGGCTTCATCAGCATGTTTTTGTAATATAACAAGGTTAAAGAAAAATCATTGCTCACCTTCATATTACCACAAATTGTCTGTGTCAGGGCTGAATTCAGAGTTGTATTCAAAAATACAAAATAATTTATTAAGAAAGCCATGATACAGGATAGAAGCATCACAACCTGCAAATCATATCAATATAGCAATTTAGATAGACCTTTCATATGTATCACTGATTACTGTGGCATTGATGTTCATATTAATTGTATTGAATTTGGTATATGGTAGTAACAAATGCCAACACTAATTAGCACTATTATTATGTAGTCTGTACTGGACACAGGTAGAGATAATACTAATTAAGAATTGAATTTTCTGTGTTTTGTTGATTTTGTTCAATTATTTTAACTTGAACTTTGGAAGTTTAGCATTTAGGTTATACTAAAACAACCATTTGACTAGTTTTGATATTCAAGACGACGGACTTCAAAGCATGAGCAGTTAACTTCACAACATCAGAGTACAAAAAACTTTTATTTTAAAGTGCTAGTGCACCAAGATGAAGAATCTCAAATCTTTTCTAGAAATGCTTTCAATTTTTTTTATTTTTGTTAAATTGGATGAGCCACTTAATGGAGGCAGCTCTCCCCCTTCCCATAACCCTTCCCACCACATATCAGCAGGATTTGAACCTAAGCTTTCTTGAAGGAGATCATAAACCTTCACCACTAGGATGTCCACACTGGGACAAATATTCATTATATTGATTGCCCTCAAGTTCCCAACATTGAGATAAATGTTAGAAAGCACAAGTTTGGGCTCCAACCAAACAACTCAAAATTTATGAAATTATAATTGTCCGAGGATGCAATAAGCTTGTAACAGTACAGTTAATGTGAAAATAAAGAACCTGAAATCCTGGGAATGATAGATAGGGGAAATTCATCATTGCTTTGAGGTCTCCTCTAATTGATGTAGAGAGAAGCAAGATTGGTGCGCATATTACTCCTACAAATATTAACTAAGTTAAACTTATGCACTGATTTGAAGTTAATATGATCAAATTGAGAAAGATGAACTCAAATCAGTAACAGAATCTTATATTGGTCCTATTATCTCACCATTGCACCACATAAGACCAAAGCTATTAAGGCCACTAGATTTACCTGAAAAGACTCAGATGATCAATAAAAACCTTATATTCATAAATTAAACATAAAAGTCTTGGATTAAGATATTACCAATTCGAGAAATAGAAGCGAGATATATTGCTGTGCAGATATTTGCTATGAAGACAATAGCATAGCTATAGGCATCAAATGACAAGTCTCGAGCTCCAGCAATAAATGCACCAAGTATAATTATCCCCACACTGATGAAATCCTTGGTTAATTTTTTTTTTCAATTTTAAAAATTGTTAGAAACAATAAGAACAGAAAAAGTAGATCATGCTGCTTTTACTGGATGCAAGGGGGGTAATACCTAAAATCATACACCTGTTACGCTCTAAAAAAGGAATATTCTATTGCTTCAACTATTTGGTTTCTAGGTTTGAGTATGCAAAGAAGATAATGTTTCTTCATATGTATATATCAAGCCTTGAGGATTTTGATAATCATTTTGACCATCTCAGACACTCATGACTAAAACCTTAGAATGTATCAGAACAACATAAACAAACCAGAAAAAGCAATATTGATTACATTCGGTACAGAAGGTATCTTAAATAATATTCAGCATTAATTATGCTGAAGGAGATAAAGCTAAACTCACTAGTTTGGGGTTGAGGCCTAATCCAACTAGAATAGTGTCACTGTGAAGTGTGTTAAGAAAAGAAAATAGGCCGGTCTAACTCCACCCAAACAAACTATATTTCAAATCAATGAACACAAAACAGTGCAGAATAATTAACCTGCTTGGAGTATCAAATGGCTGTCTACTAACCTGCCAACGACAAGCAAGGAGTGTTTCTTGCCAGTAAGAAGATACTCCACAATCATTGTGAATGCCACAGTAGTTCTCCTAAGAGTGGTGTACATGGGAATATTTATGCCACGTACAGATTCCATTGTAACCAGCTTCATTCAGAAAATATAAAGACAGAGAACAGTAAAAACTATACTCAAGAAATATGTACAAAGGAAAGAAAAATGTTTCAGTGTCTGATGATACATACCATGTAAAGCAAGTATGAAAGCGCCAGAGGAAGGGTGTGAAACAGTGTCCTAAAAGGTACAAAGCTTGCTGGGATATTACTTCTATTGGATTCACCAGTTCTAAAAGTTATGATCTTCCAGCGTCTCATTGCATCGAGAAATAAACATGAAGAGAGAGTCTACCAAAAAAGGATTTTTTTAAAGACCCACTTAACTAATAAGAAGAATCAGAAAGTGGTCTAGATAAACATCTTATTCAATTAGCATCAAAATTTCTGGCATGACAAATCTAGATAAATGCATGTCACCCACAAAACATGCATATAAATAAAGGATAATATAAACTGTGATCCTTAAATGATATTTAATATCGCACCAAATTAATGTAAGTTAACATCACAAGTAACAATAAATTGTCATTCAACGTTAGAAGATAAGAGTGGCGGCTACTTTCAGTACATAATTGCTCAAACACTATGCAAAGATATACAAATAAAAACATTGGCCGGTCCAGGAAACGGAACTTGAAAAAAGAAATACCTGAAGAAGTGTTATCACATTTGCATATGGGAAACTGTAAGAAGAAAGAGCTGCTTTGTTGAACATTACCAAGAGAACTGCAGAATGAAGAGTTTTATCACACTGGTAAAACTGGAAAAAAAAAAGGGTGTGTGGGAGGGGAGGCAAAATAGGAAGATGTTAAGTAAATAATACTAGTTTCCTAGCATTCATTTAAAAAAATATCAGACATCACATAGAAAGGAATGATGGAGATGCTCACTACTCACAAGTATAACAACTTAAAACTGAGTGATGTCATAATCAATGTTGTCCCATTGACAACAGCTCAAGTCCTCACGATACCACAATTACCACGATCTATACACTTTATTAGCGGTTATTTACATGACTAAGGCTGTTTGTTTGGGGGAAAATCAAAGTTTCAGTTGTTTCTTCTCAATTCGGAAGACAAGAAAATTTTTCACCTGCACAAAGGAACTTTCCCCTATAACTTTTGTTATCAATGATCATATTCTGAAGCAATCAAATTCATCCGCTCAACATTATTCTAAGAGTAACAAATCACAAACTCATAACCTTCCCCCTTCGTTAAGGATGATTGATGATAACTATACATCCAAACCAACTAGTTCCTTCATTTCCCAAATCCTAAGCTTTCTTCTAACTTAAATTCCATAGAATTTTACCTCCTTTAGAATTTGTTCTTAGGCCTTTGAATTCTTAATTATCTTAATCATCCCCATTCTTAATATCATCTTCTAAATCTATATTAGTAGATTTTTCATCTGCTATCATCAAGAATAAGATCTTCACTCAGCTATAACTAACACAAAAAGGAACTTTTGTTCGCAGGGTACTATTATATATGTAAGCCTATTGTGATTGAAAATTCAGGTTGTCTCCCTTAATTTCTTCTCAAAGCCTGTACTACTCCATTATTTGTGTCCATTCATGGCTTCAATAATACGGGAGATATTGCTATACTCTTAGGCCCACCACATTATCACTTACAACGAACTTTTGACATACTTTTTCTAAACCAATGACATAATTAGGCTACAATTTTTTTCATTTTTCTTCTTTTTGTCTTGTTTTAAACCATGAAACACTAAGCATGGAAAATAAAGTTAAAATAACCTTTTGACACTTCATTTCATGTGTCTCTCCACCATAGACACACACAGTCTAATCCAACAATTGCAGAATGCAAAATTGATCTAAAAACAAAAGCTAAAAAAAAGAAGAAGAAAAAAACTCGAAACTAATCTCCCAACAATCTTATCTTCAAAAATTAATCAAACAGCACATACCCAACAATGGAAACGGAAAGAAAAAACAAATAAACAGATAAGAAGGAACCTGCACTGGCCATGTAAGAAATGGCAGCATAAACTCCTTTTTTGGTCATGGCAGAGTCATTTTGCAGCTTGTCTAGCTTGGTGGAGGGATCAGTGACAGGCAAAGTATTGTTCTTCTCTAAATCCATAGCTGTGAGAGGGCTGTCTTAATCTGAGAATGGGAGAGAGACAGGAATGAAGACAGGGAAGAAGAAGAGAAGATAAATATAAGTAGGGGAGTGTTTGGTTTTGCCATACAAGGAAAGTAGAGAGGGACGAGAGAATACTTGAGTGCCGAGATATAGTTGGTAATGGACACGTGTCGGTACTGTTAGAGGTGGGGGTCCACTTGTACGGTTAGGTCCCAGCGAATATATTAATGACACCATGATTTCTTACCTTGTATTGCGTGGATTTATATATATATATATTTAAAAAAAAAAATAGGTGAGATTTCAATTTAAGACTTTTTAATATATTTGTTTATATTGATTTTAGGTTTAATTGAATTTTATATTTTGGATTTTGAAAACAGATATTGTGACTGCAATTTCAAATGGAATTGAATTTCTCCATTGAATCATTATGAGGAGTGATGGGAATGAAAGGTATGTCATAATTCCACTATTGCCAATTGCTCATAGTGCTATATTATTGTGAGAAATCAATATTTTTTTTTATGATATGCTATCTATTTTATCTATATGATCTTAAAGTTATAAAATATCAAAGTCACACAGTCTACATTTAATTTATTTAAAAAAAAACAAATGAAATTTAAGTGTCACTTTTATCAAAATAAATTTCAAATATTTTTCAAGCAACTTATTTAATTTATAATTTTAATTAATTTTAAATTAAAATAATAGATTCAAAAATAAATTTAGCTTATAAGATTAGAAACTTATTAAAAAATAAATTTAAAAATTTTAAGAAATTGAATATATACAAATTGAGTTTCGTTCGTTTATTAAACGAGTCTATAAATTAAGTTCAAGATAGTTTTTTATTTTGAGTAGACTCTCAAATACTTACTAATTTATTTATAATTATACATAATATTTTCTCATCTTATTAAAATATTTTCTTTCCCAAAAATCTCTTTAAAATAATTTATATTTTTAACAATGGAGATATTTAAAAAATTATTAATAAAGATGAAATAAGATGATAAAAAGTAAAGAGAAAATAATAAAATAAAATAAAAAGAAAAAGAAAATATATAAGGAAGTTGGAGGAAAATGATATAAAATGATAAGAGAAAAGAGAAAAAATGGAAAAAAAATAATTGAGAATGAAACGAAATGATAAAAAAAAAGGAGTGAGATATATAAATATGTGAATTAGTAATAAATTTAAAAATATATTTATGAAATTAAAAAAAAGGATTTTATAGATTTAATAATTAATTTATAATATGTTACTAATTTCTTTTTAAAAAGAAGACAGTTTGTGAAAATCTGTGGGATTTTACATATTAATAATGAATTTTAAATATTTTAATAAATTTGCACATATAAGATTTAATGAATAAAATTAATAATGAAATTTGTTTAGTAAAGAAATTTAGTAACAAAATAGAAATAAGTTATTAAATTTAGTAGCAAATATCAAATTGGTTCATAAATTTGCATATAATTTTATTTTTTTTATAACTTAATAAAATATTTTTAATAATATATTTGAAATATATTACTATATAATCTTAAAATTCTATATTTAGTAATATATCTATTATTAAATTTAATACTCTATAATTTATTAATAGATTTAATATTTTTTAATAATTAGCGACATATTTTAATTCATAGATAATTTATTATTAAAATCTGATAAATTTTTATAACATAAAGTATTTCTAATGGTTATTTATTCTATTCATAAGGAATATCAATTTCCTTAAATATATATTTTTAATGAAGGTATTCATAAACAATTTCACTCAATAAGGATGATAGACTCAAAAGGACGATAATAAAAAGTTAATTCTAATTAATTTATAGTTTTTTTTTTTATGTAATTTTAATTTTAAATTTAATCGGTCTGGTTTCTGTTACAAACCTAACCGTGGCTGGGAAGTTCCCTCCTTCCTGGTACTCCCCGAACAATCCCAACCGCGTTTTCCCTTTCTTCTTCACTAAGCAACATTCACATTCACTCGTCTCGCTCTCTTCTCTGCAGACAACGAAACCCCTAGCCATGCATGAAACGGAGCTCCACGATTTATCTGACGACGCCGATTACGCTGATTCTATCCAGCAAGTAAGCAATCAATAAAATACTTCCATCGTTCACGCAACTTATCTAATATTCTTCGATTCTGAATTGCATTTTATTCGCGTCAATGTGCAGCTCGAAATTTCTGATAATGATCTCATGAATTTGAGTTTTGAGTTTTTCTGACTCTAGCCACTTTTGGTAGGGATCAGCAAGCGTCGTGATGAGGAGCAATAACAGTAACCGCAGCTCATCCAGTGAGCCAGAAGGCTCTGAAGTTGTGTTTTTTAAGGACAATGTGGCGATTCATCCTACTCAGTTCGCGTCTGAGAGAATTAGTGGAAGATTGAAGCTTATTAAGCAAGGATCTTCTCTATTCATTGTAATCCAATTTTAGATTTATACTATTTTTTTTATGCTTGTACTTGATTTTTTAAATTCTTATTATTGTTTGTTACTATTATCGCGATTCTAGACATGGATTCCATACAAGGTGCAAACCTCGAATGCTAGTTTGTCTGAGAAAGGTTGGTAGCCCTGAACTCTCTTTCGTTAACGAATTTATGTCCCTCACTGGTGGCTGAATTTGTTTTCTTGTGGTTTCGTTTGGTAGATAGGAGCCTTTACACCATAAGGGCTGTGGCATTTACAGACGTGCGTTCCATTCGTCGCCATACTCCAACTCTTGGGTGGCAGTACATAATTGTTGTCCTGTCATCAGGTATAACATGATGGTGCTTTTAGCTAAGGCAACATTGGTTTAGCATTCTTTTATTAATTTCATAAGCTGTAATACGGCTAATTCCAATTGATTTTTGAATGATTTTTATTGGTTAGTCAATTTCCTGTTGAGTTGTTTGGTTAATGTAACAAAAAAGAGGGCAACATTATTTGCTGTACAAATTGAAATGTGTGTAGTAGGAGAGATGAAATTATTATAAGATTGATCATCTATGTGTTGATTTTCTGACTTGCTGATGATTGATCTTGAAAATGAAATTACTGAAAATTATCGATCTCTCTTTGCTAAATCTTTAACATGAAAGAAATGAGATTTCTTTGTTTTGTTATGACAATCAGAAGCATGATCCAGGAACATAAAAGAAATGAGATTTCTTTTGTTTTGTTATGGCAATCAGAAGCATGATCTAGGAATTAACAAACTGCTGTTGACTTTTATATGGATTTTTTTTTTTAATTTTTAAATGCAAAATCTTTCAGGAATTCATACAATAAATTAATTTACCTGTAGCTGGACTACTGATGATGCTGGTAGGGAAATAAATTTTAGAACTCTGATGCATGCATCTCCATGCCACGTTTTCAGAAGAACTATCTTGTTTATTCATGCAAAATGATTTTTTTTTGGGGTAGAAATGACCACTTAAGAATTGAACTGGTTAATGCTCTTGCACTCTTTTTTCTGGTGCCATTTGTGTATTTCTATTGTGCTATTTTAAGTGGTTGAAGTACTGCAGCTTTTTAACTAATGGTGCAATATATGTATATATCTATATGTATGTGGTCAGTTATCTGTGCATTTATTTCTAGTTAGATGTTTTAGGATTTAATGACTAATCGATTAATTCTTGTCTACTGCTCTACATTTTAAAAGGAGGCATTTTGCAGGACTTGCATTTCCTCCTCTTTACTTTTACAATGGAGGAGTCAAAGAGTTCCTAGCTACAATAAAGCAACATGTTTTTATTGTGAGGTTGGTTACTGTTTTTCAGCATGCATTTTTTCCTTGTATTAACTAACTAACTAACTAATTCTCTCTCTTTCAAAAGGTAGATGACAAATAGGCAGATATTTATATATTTTAAGAGCATTCCTACTAAATTGAACTTCCACTTAAAATATGCTATGCAAGGAGAACCTTGCACACATTGAAGAGAATCTTGATATTTCCCTATGCCAAATTGCAGAAGTTGTCATTTCTAGTATTTGGCACAATTGTGGCTCAAATGCATGCTTATTGGAAAGTGAGATTTTAGTTGGGAAGCATAAAAGGGCGATATGAAGTATGGTGCAACTATGTCTTCTGTATAGTATTTGGTAAAACAACGGTTTTTACATATTTAAGTGAGTAGATGAAGAAGCTACTGTTTTTATGCACTGCACATTCTTCTCCTGGATGGATTGTTCAAATTCCTTTTTTCTCTCTTTCTCCCTGGGCCTTTAGGTACTCCTAATTTTAGAAGCCAAATTCACTTTACTTGCTCTTTGTGGCTGTTCCTTTGTTTCACATCCTAGTCCTACCTACAGACATCCTTTGCAGACATTTTTTGTGTAATTTGACAGTTTTTGACCCATTAATTTTATTAATTAATTAGAAGAGGAAGAATGGTGCTTTATAGTGTGGCATCATATCATAATACATCTAGCTGTAATGCTAATGCATGTGTGATGTTCTTTATTGTCTTTACTTCATTCAATTGTCAACTTGTAATTTTGAAATATTTTTCTTACATTAAGTACAGGCGAGTTCTTAAAATTTGCATATTCTTATGTCCAACTTGTCCTTATTTATTCATAATGGATGCCTTTTCTTATATTATTTATCAATTCATAGGTCATTTGAAGATGCAAATGTATTTCTGGTCAACGATTTCCAAAATCCTCTGCAGGTTTGTAGAACTGACTGATTTTGTTTGTTTTTTTGGGTGGCTAATAACCATAGTTACATGACAAACATTCTATTTTATTGCTCTGATTCACTCTTTAATTGAAATATATTGTTTTTTTTTTCAAAACTATGTTTGCTTTGATATTGTTTTATACTAGCTTATATATATGCATGAGTGTGTGTTTTCGGGGCTAATCTCCACAACTAGCCTAGGTATCCAAAATCTAACTTATTATTTCAGTCAAGGACCTTTGTTTTGTTTAACCTGCCATGCTTTGGTTCTTATTTGGTTCATGCTTAATTGCTCTCTATAGAGAACTTTGTCCTCTTTGGAGCTTCCTAGGGCCATTCCTGTTGCGAGTGGGGCATCTCAATGTGCTTCAGCTGGTGAATCTCCATCTTATGAAAACCAAGAAAGGGCTGCTAGGGATACCCACAATGAAAGTTCTACCATTTCTCAAAATGTAAGGAGGCAGAGGCTAAGGCAAAAGAGCCATGATCATGCTCGAGATCTCTCAATCCAAGTATTGGCAAAATTCTCTCTTGTAACCAGACTTGCTCGGGAAACAACTTCCCAGTTGTTCCGGGAAAATCAAAGCAATGGATTTGGTGTTGTTGAGGGGAAAACTTATGGCCATTCTTCTCTAGATATTCCTCAAACGATACCAAAGCACCAAGCGGAAGTTTCTATACGAAGTACTGTAGCCTCAGATCCTCTAGAGGTAACCTTTTGTGTCCATTGGAAATATGCATTTTAGTATTTCAGGGAAATTATCTTTTTTCTTTGGTGCATCTTTCCCTAATAGTTAATGTACTTTATTTAGAATATATGGGTGATACAGATGCAATTACTTTACAATTGACGCATATTCGTCAATGTGCATATGACTGTATTGGACATGTACATGTACAATATCTTGGACAGGCATGCTGTTATGTTCTCGATTCGCAAATCGTGTCATGGTATGATGGATACAGAAAGAGCTCATCAGAGGGAGCTCTTAACACCTCAGATAATCTTAGATTTTATAATTTTGATTATGAAATTATGCTTGTTTTACTAATAAACAATTACCTCTATATATAGAGATTACAATAGAGTCCTATCGTAAAACTAATTCTAATCCTAATCCTAGTAGTTGTAACTAAATAGGATATTACAAACAGAACTAAATTAAATTTCCTACTCCTAAGTGTTCTACTCCTACTGCAATTAAAGAGCCCTAATAATAGATACACACAATTAGAAATTAAGTACTGCAATCCTAAGTTTATCCGACAATCTATAACACATGCATACATGTATGTATCCATGACCTACATGCATATGCATGCATTATTCAACTATTTATATGAAGCTTGGCTACTTGTCTTGATATTTGTTATGATATTTTTGCAAATTGTATTCTAGTTGCATATCATGAGGCAATTATGCATAGACTTTTCAACAATGCATGTTGCTAGTTTTGTATTTCACAAGCCATTGACCCACACCATACACATGTAACTTTAATAGTATGCTTAAAGTCCCATAATTTTCTGCAATTCATATATTCGTAGATTGATTGTTGGATTTACTGTTCTATTCATTTAGATTAGGCATGCCAAATTTCAAGAATTGCAAATAAGTGTTATAAATAATATGGTTTATGTAATAAATTGTTCAATTTAGATTAAATTAATAAATCAATTGACTTGATATTTGGCATGCATGGTCTGCATGACTAGAATGGTCTATACACTGGAGACCTTGAATAATATAAATGCCCAAAAGAAGTTACTGAGACTATGGAAAAACTGTTAAACTTACACTCATACACACACAACTTATCTCCATTTTCTAGAATTTTTGATATTAACATTTTGCCTTATATTATTTTTACAGGGGTTATAATTTTTTTTAAAGTGCTATAGTGATTTTGTTATTCAGTTAGCAAGGATGAAACAGGGAGACTAATTTGTTTGTGTGATAAAATTTGAAAACTGACAAATAAGGATACAATTATTTTTACCTTATTAGTTTTGAAGCTGTTAGGATGGAGATCTTCAGAATCTGATCTTAATTTTTAGGTGGCTCACCATACATTTTATCCTGCCAGTCTATGGGGATGGTGGTCATTTTTATGTCTTCTGATGTCATATGAAATGTACAGATGAGTTTTTGGATTATTAAAAACCTGGGCCATTTTCAAAACAGACAGGGATGGTTGAAATTGCATTAGTTTCCTTCTACATTACCTAAATATATCAATGTTTTTTTACCATTAGAGGTATAGTTAAAAATTTAGTCCAACTCAGGCTACTTGAGTTGTTTTAGTTGGGAAAATATATTTTATTCTAGGACAATTTGATGTAGAACTAACTCCTTTCTCTCAAAAGAAATACCTACATAGGAAACACGACCATGATGAAGAAGCTGACACCAAGGTGGGAGCTTTTTAGCTAATCAATTAAGATATAAAGAGGAGTCTGGTATTTAAGTTTTGGGTTCAGTTCTTGTTCTATTTTTTTTCCAATGTGATTTTTAGTGATCGATATTTAGTGGTATGTGAGTTGTTGCTTGTTAGGTAATTAGTAGAAAATGTGATCATGTGTCTTTCATGTCATTCTATGTAGACTTATTTGTTAAACTAACATCATAAACTAAGTTCTTCATTTAATAGTATTATATTGTTCTTGACCTTTTTGACATCAAGTTGGATTAACAACAAGAGGGGCTTTTATGAGTTCATGAGCATGTGAGCTGATCTAGTTCAAATATTTTCTATTTGGAAATTTTAGATATAACAGCCATAAAGAATTAATTTTAAATCATGTCTCTTGAATAATTGCATATATTTTGTATTTTCTTCCTTTCTTTGTTGATAAATAAATATGTATTTTCCTTCTTTTGGGTGTGGAATTTAATTCTTCCCACAATGGCAGTTTGACAAGCTGACACTCGTGTGGGGAAAACCACGACAGCCACCCCTAGGTTCTGAAGAGGTAAGGGCTCTCTTTCCTAAAGACAAATTAACCAGTCAGTGCTAACTGCTAGGTCTCACATTTATGAATGTTTTATCATGGCATTTAGTTTCAGTTCTCTTGAAAGAATATTATTTCTTGTACTTCTCTTCATTTCTTGAAACTAACCTAAGCTCTACTTTATTTGGGTTTTCATGCAGATGAATTTTGTTCTTTTACAACCTAACCTAAGAGTTGTAATTAACACCAGGATTTAGGGCGACATAAGGCTTTCAAAGTTCTTGCAAGGCTTTACATAATATATCACTCAAATAACCCGTCCACATTGAATGTGCATGAATAGTTAAGCCACACACAAATAAGTAGACTTAAGAGGGTAATTGGTTTGACTTATAAGTTGGTCGAACCTACTTATAAGTAAAAATAAGTAAATTAGTGTTTGGCTTAAAGTTAAATAAACTACTTAAAGTAAGTAAGAAATCATAAGGTACCCTTACTCATGACTTACCTACTCGTCAAACTATTTTGGGCAAATAAAAAACTATGTTATCCTATAAATATAAAACTACATTATACTCATTTAATCACTGCAAAACATAATTATATATCCTTTTTTGTCATTTTAATAAATTAAGTTACTTTTAAGTACATTTTAACCAAACACTTAAGCTACTTAAAAATTATTTTAAGTAACTTTACCAAATAATTTACTTATTTTTAAATTACCTTAAGTTAAAAATATATTTTAAGTTAAAAGTAAGTAGCTAAATTAAAAATACTCCTTAATTCAATTTGAAGAGAAGCTCAAATAAACCATTTTTCCAAACTCAATGTCTACAAATGGAGTTTTGCTCAACCCTCATCATAACGTACATTATTTGTAATCATACAATGTACATGTAGAATGATATATGTTTGATATTTTTATTGAGGAGGGACCATTACATATTTATATACAAGAGAGATGACTAATTGGGAAATTAAATCCCTAAAATCAGGCCCTAGAATCAAGCTAATTAAGCTAATTAGGAAGACAATCAAGCTTATCAAGCTAGTTAGGAAGACATATTATCTATGCATATTATAAACACTCCCCATCAAGTTATAGTATAGATATTAAGCATGCCCAACTTGTTACAAATATAGTCAACCTGCAGTCTATTTACAACTTCAGTGAAGATATCTCCTAACTGTTTTGAAGCTTTTACATAATCCTGTAGAAATAATTTTCTGTTGGATATTTTCACGAACAAAATGACAGTCAATTTCAATATGCTTGGTTCACTCATGGAATACCATATTAGAAGTGATATGACTAGCTGCTTGATTGTCACACCATAATTTAGTAGGAAAGGACTACTTGAAGCCAACTTCCTCTAATAATTGTTGTACTCATACCACTACATGTTTGGGCCATAGCTCGATATTCAGATTCCACACTAGAATAAGAGGCTATACTTTGTTTCTTGCTCCATGACACCAAATTACCTCCCATAAAAATACAGTATCCTGTCGTTGATCTCCTATCAATTTCCGAGCCTGCTCAGTTTGCATAAAAAATTTCATATTTGAATATCCATGATTACCATAGAAGATACCACACCTTGAAACTCTTTTCAAGTAACACAATATCTGTCTCAGCACCTCCCAATGAACAATATGCGAGGCCATAAACTGACTTATTACACTTATTGAATATGCAATATCTGAATGAATCATTGTTAACTAATTCAGCCTGCCCTCTAATCTCCTATTCATCTCCGGATCTACAAATACCTCACTGTTTGTTGTGGTGAGCTGGAGATTTGAGATCATTAGTGCACTACAAGGCTTAGCTCATAACTTCTCTATTTCAGTTAATAAATCAAGAAAGTATTTCCTTTGAATAAGAAAATATCCTTCTTGCATCTTGTGTCTTCAATAACCAAAAATATTTCAAAGAGCCTAGATCTTTCGTATGAAACAATGACAAGATGTAATGCTTGCACCATGTCACATATCACAAGCGTAGGAAGAAGAAGAATTAGTTAGATGAGTTGGCTATTAGCTGGCTAGGGAATAATAGAACTGGAGGGTGTTTTGAAAGTTTGTTAGAGAGAAAATTCTAGAAACTCTACTAGTATATTAAGCATGAATGCATTAAGAGAAGGCATGAAAAGAATTAACCAAATCCTGCCTTCTTTCTCTGAATGTCTCTTCTTCTCAGTCGCATTCTCATCTATTCTATCCTACATCAACTCTCTAAAAATCACCTTTAATCTAACACACCATCACAACCTTTGATAACAATGTCATCTATATATACTATTAACAAGATTAATCCACTATCACAATTTCTATAAAAGACTAAATGATCACATTTACTCTTTTGCAATCCAAATTGCTCTACAACTTCACTAAATCTGCCAAACCAAGCTCGATGACTTTGTTTCAAACCATAAAAAGATTTATGAATTTTGCAAGCCTTACTTGACCCCCTTGAACAACAAAGCCATGTGATTAATCAATATACATTACCTCCTATAGATCACCATGAAGGAAAACATTTTAATTGTCTAATTGGTGTAATGGTAACTTAAGTTGTTGCCAAAGAGATAAACAATCGAATGGAGGCTAACTTGGCAATGGGGGGAAAAGTTGTCAAAATAATCAATCCCATAAGTTTGAGCATAACCTTTGGCATCCGAATAAGCCTTGAGATGAACAATAGACCCATCAAGATTTACTTTCACTGCGAACACCCACTTGTAACCAATAGCTCGCTTTCTTGGGAGCAAAGTTACCAATTTCCAAGTACTAGTAGTGTTTAAAGCCTTCATTTCCTCCTCCATTGCAGGTTGCCAGCCAGGATGGGATAATGCCTCTCTGACAGTCTTAGGAATTAGAATAGAATCTAAGGCGGTGGCAAAAGAACGAGAAGCATAAGATAATTGATCATCAGAGACAAATGATTACATAGGGCATGTGCAAGTATGTTTACCTTTGCGAAGAGAAATGGGAAGGTCAAGGTCAAACTTGGGAGGAATTGTGGGAGCAGTAAGATCCTACAACGAAGAAGCTGGTGGTGGATTTAAGTCGAGTGTATCTAAATGCCTAGAATAGACACAAAAAACTAGAGGGAAATTTAAGATAGGGGTGAAAGGAGTAGAAGTAGTTTGGAAACCAGACAAAGGACGAACCATATAGACCAAAAGATCATCTTCCTCCCCCTGAATGTCATAAATAGATGATGGAGGAAAGTAAAGTGTAGACTAAAAAAGGTAACATTATTAGACACAAGATAACAATACATTTTTGATGTTGAGAGTACCTAAGAAAACACATGTGAGTGATTTGGAATCCAATTTAGTTATATCTGTTTGGACATCAGGAATAAAATAAGTACATCCAAAGGCATGTGTTTCAACTGGAAATAAAGCTTTAGCTGGAAATGATACATTGTAAGGGATATCATTATGAAGAACTGAAGAAGGTATGCGATTAATTAAAAATCATGCTGTGGAGACAACATCAGCCTAAAAACTTTTACGAACTTTCATTTGAAATAAAAGGGTTGTGACCACTTCTACAAGATGCCATTTTATGCTCGGTCTCTCTATTTTGAGACAGAGTATCAACACAAAAAGTTTGATGGAGAATCCTTTTTTGTGATAAATAAGGTTGGAAATCTGTAGACAAGTATTCTTTAGCATTATAATTGTGAATATGCGAATAGAGGTAATGAATTTTAACTTATGCTTATAGTATGTTTTTTTCACTATGATTAAGTGTTAAGAAAATAGGCTGGCCTAACTCCATCCCAAAAGCTAGCTCAAGGGAGGAGGGGTGTCCAAGGTCTTATAAGAGGCACACAACTCATATTCCTTCCAAACCAATGTAAGATTCAACGTACTCCCCTCACGCCTAGGTGAATCCTGATGCCTAGGTTTGATTGGATGGATTGGGAATGCTTTGCCCAATGGAGAAAGAAGCCATTAGGGGGTAAAAAAAGGCTAAGAAATTCTCTTGATAAAAGGCATGGTGAGTAGAGAAGCAAGGTAATCAACTGGAGCGTGAAACACAAATGGAAGGCCTAAGACATATAGCCCAAACACAAATGGAAGGCTTAACATTAGATGGAGGCTCTGATACCATATTACAAAATTTAAATTGAATTGAAATTGAACAGGTAGAGGTGAATGAATGTGAGTTCACTAGTGAGAATGAGTTTACTTGTGCTTGGATCAACCATTGCTAAAAGGTTAGAACTAACCAATTAGTTGATTAATCCATGACTCCCATAAACCCATAAACATTCTTGTAAACTATTGATGTGGGATACTTGACACTCCACCTCAAGTGACAACCGAGATGGTTGACACTTTGAAACCTGAAAATTCTCTCCCCTTGAACCTTGAATTGAAATTAGACTTAGCAACCCCTTGACACTTGACTGTTGCCACTTTTTGACAACCCCTTGACATTTGAATTTTTGAATTGAAATTGAAACCAGGCCTAATCGAGCTCTAATACCATGTTAAGAAAATAGGCCGAGCTTAACTCCACATCAAAAGCTAGCTCAAGCGGGGAGGGGTGTCCAAGGCCCTATAAGGGGCAGATAACTCGTATTCCTTCCAAATCCAAACCTATGTGAGATTCAACATTAAGTAAAACCTAGTTGTAAATATTTATGCGTGAGATTTCATAAGGGTGTATTTTGTTAGACATTGCTCATTGAGTAAAAACAACTGCTACTACTTTATTCTGAGTAAAATTGTGATTAGCAAATGTTTCCTTGTGTTCTATTCTTGGTCTTTTGATATAAATTCTTTTATTTGACACTAAGGTCCTCTGTCCTTACTCTTTGATCACATATGCTTTCACATCATGGGCAATTAAAATTGTAAAGTTTTTCAGGAATATGCACCATGTGACTTTGATGTTGTGGCTCTTAACTCTGGTTTGCCATTATTGAGTCTTCTTTTTAAGATTAATGGACGAAACTTTTGTGAGTATATGCTTTACAGATTCCAACTGGAGAAATGCTTTATTCCCATTCCGTGATAGATTTTATTCTATAATATGTGGAAACAAAAGAAGAGGATCTTTTCGAAAATAACCGACATAACTATGGTTGTCAGGGTATTGTATGTTTTCTTCAATTTTTCTAATCTTATCTGCAGTGGGCTACTTTGTTGGATTCTGAAGGACGAGTTATGGATTCTAAAGCTTTAAGAAAGAGAATATTCTATGGAGGAGTTCAGCCCACATTAAGGAAAGAGGTTTGTTTTCTGCAGTATTTTGGAAAGAAAAACTTATCCTATTTTTTATTTGATGACATTCTCATTCTTAGAGATCTTGTTAATGATTGTAGGTCTGGCCACTGCTGTTGGGATACCATACATATGATTCAACATATGAAGAAAGGGAATGCCTTCAATACCTTAAAAAGTTGGAGTACGAAATCATAAAAAGACAATGGCAGGTTTGGTGGATTCTTGGTTTATTTAATCATAGATCACTCCGGTTCATAATCATATGTTACTGCATACTGTGTCTGAGATGGTTTAAAGGTTGGCTTTGCCTTCTTTTCCTTGCTGGGATGGGATGGTTCGAAATGAGACACCATATCATGTATTTTGAATATAGCTCTGCTATGAGTTTTCTTCTCCCCATTGGATTGATGGACTTGCTCTTTTCTTCACTATTTTCCCTCTGCAATTATAAATATACTAAATGGACTCTACACAGAGCCATAGATTTAGTTAAAGATTACTGATGCAGGATAACTGGAACCTTATACAGGTTGTTGGGGCCCAAAATGGAAACTTGATTGGTAAGAGTGGAAAACTAAAAGTTGGATCCATATTTTTGTTTCATGGTGCCCTTCTCAACTAAATTACTCCTAATAGTAATGAAAATTAAGGCCAATTTATATTTTGCAATTAATATAATATCCTTTTATTTGTTAAGCTGATTAAAATATTGATATAATCTAATAAAGCATCACTTTGTACAAGTGCTTATGGATACTGTCATCTGGTTAGTTATGGAAAATGGGTTTTTGTATGATGTTATATTTCAGGAAGCATGTGCTACTCTACTCTTCTCTTCAGACGTGATCATTTTGATATTTCTGTTTATCTAATGAAGAAGCTTTTCTTCCTTTTCCCCTTTGCAGAGTATCTCTCCTGAACAGGCTAAGAGATTTACAAAATTTAGGGAAAGGAAAGGCCTTATAGACAAAGATGTGGTATGCATGAAACTATTACAGTTAACATGGAACTTCCAAATATTTATTGTTGTTGATTTTACTTCAGAATACAATTTTGAGTTAATTATTTTGATGTTCTTATCTGTGTCTCAAGGTGAGGACTGATAGATCACTTTCTTTCTATGATGGGGATGACAATCCAAATGTGAATGTCTTAGGTGATATACTATTGACATACTCATTCTACAACTTCGATCTTGGCTATTGTCAGGTAATTTACATTGTTCCCACCGGAGATACTGTTTGTTTTAATTTTTAAGAGTGTAACAATATTTTATGTTATTTATTTCTTGGTTGTGGTTCATTTGTCTTAATTGTTCTTGTAGATGATCTTAGTGCTATCCCATATTCCCTCCAAGGGTAGTAAACAATTTTAACTGTTTAAATATTGTTATACTGTTACTGTGTGCTGAATGCGTATATGGAAATTTTTTTCCTATTACAGACCTGTTTAGGTATGCTTACAGCTTTTGGCCTTTTCTAACAGGGTATGAGTGATTTACTGTCGCCTATTTTGTTTGTGATGGAGGATGAATCAGAAGCATTTTGGTGTTTTGTTGCACTGATGGAACGTCTTGGACCCAACTTCAATCGTGACCAAAGTGGCATGCACTCTCAACTTTTTGCATTATCTAAGGTAGTCTCACTTAAGAATCTTAAGGATGATTTACAATTTGTTATGCATCAAACCTGCAATTCTCTTGAAAATGGAGAAATAGGGAGAGAAAGAGAGAAATGGACCTAGTTTGAGAAAAGAAACAGAAAGGGGAAAGGATTTAGAGAGAATTAGAGAAGAAAGAAAGAAAATTCTAAGAACTAGAGAAGAAAGAAATAAAAAATTTTGTATTGACTTGGAATGAATGATTACAGGTACCGGTTCTATTTTTATACTTGCTCTGCTAAGTAACTACTCTAACAGCTCTAACTATTCTTCTACTGTGGAAACTACTAGCTAAACTAACTAAGCTGCACCTTATTAATTTACTACTCTAATCCCTAGTCATAACATTCCCCACGCCTCGAAATAATTCTTGTTCTCAAGAATGAAGAACAAAACAACAATGAACAAAAAGTATTGCGATTATACCGCATGCTACTACTAAGACCTTAATGAATTTTGATGACCAAAATAATATCCTGCATCCTTCATATTTGCCTTTCTTTCTGTGCCTTCTCCATCTTTCAAATTCATCTTCTTTAAGACTTATGGATGCAATTCCCTTCAACTTCAAGATCAATTTCTTCTTTAGCCTTCTTGATTTCTCCCTTTTGTCCTCCATGGAAATTATCAACTCACAAGAATAGAACTCACGTTCATGATCTCATTGAATTAATAAGCTCAATTCATCCCCTTCGCACCAAGAAATTGCAATGTCCATCATGGTTACCTTGTTAAAATAGTTGTTTTCCCTGAATTGGAAGGACAATTCAATAGCATCCCATTCGATTCCTTGAACTCCAGCAAGAAGAACCTTACCCTGCTCAGCTCTATTTTGAAGGACATGTCAGAAATTTTGACTGTCTTAACAGCATTGAATTGCTAAAGAGATCTTTTTCTTCAATCATTTCTTGATTCTCGGCAGACATGTCTTCATTTTCAGTTGAATCTGATTGATCCAAGAAACAATCTCTTCTCCATCACCAATAATGCCAACCTCTTCCTATTCTCCATCACCAACAATTACAACTTTTTCCTCTTCTTCATCACCAAAATGGTTAATCTTACTCTTAACGTGAAAATCCTTTTGTCCCCCTTTTTCAAACCAACAATTCTTTTTCACTGCCATGATTCCAAGAATTCTCAGATTCTTGGTCTCGGTTCTGGACATTCAATTCTGATTAAGAAGTAAGAACCCTGGAGTTCTGTTTCTACCTAAATTGACTTCTCAGAGTTCTAGTTCCATGATCTGTTGTTGGTACTTTTACAGAAAGCAAAGAAACTGAAAAGGAAGAAAATAGAAGACAATGAGTCTCAAAAGAGAGATAACAGAAGAAAAGAAAAGATTCAAGAAGATCAAGAATAGAGAAGAATTTAGAGAAAAGAATGGAAGAATTTCAGGAAAGGAAGCAGAAATTTGAGGAAGAAGAGGGCGTTTCTGGAATTGAAGAAATAAACCCTCATTCCAGGGTTCTTGGAAAGAAGAAATTAGAAAAAGAAAAAGGAAATATAGAGGGCAAGAAACATGGATTTGAGGAAAGAAAGAAGAGCAAAAACAGGGTTCTACCAAGAAAAAGAAGAAATAGAGCAAGAACAGATGGGAAAGAAAGGAAAGACTAGGCGTAATGGGCATCCATTTGTGTTTCAAGCTCCAGTCAACCTGGGCTTGAGGAGAAGTGTTGAGAATATGAATCTCACATCAGTTAAGTAGGAAAAATATATGTTAATTATAAAGTCTTGGGCAATCCTCCTCTCATAAGCTAGCTTTTGGGGTGAGTTAGATCGATGCCTACTTTCTTAACAAGAGGATAGACAGAGAAGAATTGTCAGAAAATAAGGAAAGAAGTAATAGGAAGAAAGGAAAGAAGCCTCAGGTGAAAAGAAAGAGGAATTTACAAGAAGAGAGAGAAAAAGAAGAGATCGAATTAGGTCTCTACTAGGGAAACAATGTTTTACTACTTGTTGAAAAGAATACAATTTTTTTTTAATGCATAATGAAGAGTTGGTACACATATATATAGGTAAACATACCTCAAATCAGTGACCTACCAAATTCTACCTTCTATATTTTCTGATATACATCAATTACTTACAATATAAAAATCTTATCTATTTGTTTTCTAATAGAAATTAAATATTGCATTCTGTAACTTTCCCCCTCACGCTGGAGCATAGGTATCAATCATGCCCAACTTGTTACAAATATAATCAATGCGGGCCCCATTCAAAGCTTTCATAAAAACTTCTGCCAACTGTTGTGTAGTCTTTTCATGCATAGTCAAGATAATATTTTGCTGAATTTTCTCACGAATAAATTGACAGTCAATTTCAATATGTTTGGGTCATTCATGAAATACAAAATTTGAAGCAATATGCAAAGCAACTTGATTATCACACCACAACTTTGCAAGCAAAGGGATTTTGATTTCTACCTCTCTAGAAACTAAGAAATCCACAGTATTTCATATGTTGTTTGTATTGTTACTCTATATTTTGATTCAGCACTAGATCAAGAAACTACTTCTTAGTCCTCCATGTTACTAAATTACCCCTAATAAATACACAGTAACTTGAAGTTAATCTCCTATCAACCTTACATCTTGCTCAATTTGCATAAAAAAAAAAACTCGATACTTATTTGCCCATGATTTCTATATAAGAGGCCACGTCCTAGTACTCCCTTCAAATAGCATAGAATTTGTCCCAAAGCTTTTCAATGAGTAACAGTTGGAGTAGACATAAATTAAACTTACAACACTAACAAAGTAAGCAATATCAGGGTGGGTCACTATCAAGTAGTTCAACTTTCCAACTAACCTCCTATATTTCTCTAGATCTTCAAATAATTCACCATTCTCTGTTATAAGCTGGAGATTAGGAGTCATCGGTGTATTGCAAGGCTTAGCACCTAGTTTTCCTATTTCTGCTAGCAAATCCATGACATGTTTTTTCTGTGATAGAAAGATGCATTTTCTGCACCTCATAACTTCAATACCCAAAAAATACTTCTACATGTCCAAGTATTTTGTTTGAAAATGGTCTTTAAGGAATGATTTGAGAGATGAAATTCATGTGACATTACTTCCTGTAATAATTATATCATCTACATAGACTATTAATAGGATTAGGCCATTTTCAAAATGTTTATAAAATACAGAATTATTAGACTTACTTTTCGTTATGCCAAAATTTTGAACCACTTCACGAAATCGCTCTGTTGAAAAAAAGGAGAGAATTTTATGTTACATATAGGAGACGTAGAAAGAATAAATAGCAAGTAAATAGCAAAAATAAAGCTTGTGTATAGTAAAACATGTGCATAGAAGTTGTTATGAATGAGCTGGCAGGAGATAGAATATCGGAGAGAGAGTTTGTTGTAACAAACTCCAGCTCACACTACTATAAGTAGCATGAACCAGAAATAAGAAATCATCAGAAATTTTTGCCAAACACTCTCCATTTCTCTCTTACTCTACCTATTCTGCTTCTATCTTCTTCTATCCTATTATATTCTTCTATATTCTCTTCTACTCTACTCATTCTTTCCTTCTCTAAATCACCTAAAGATCAAAGTTACTTGCCATTTTATTTATTCATAATGAAGAGATTGGTACCTATATATAGGTGAACATATCCTAAACCAGTGACCTACTCAAGTTCTACCTTCTATCTTTCCTGATAGACTTCAACTAACTACGATATATATCATATCTTCTTATCTATTTGTTTCCTAGTAGGCTAGTATATATAAAATGCCCACATTCTGTAACACTCCCCCTTTAAGCTGGAGCATAGATATCAATCATGCCCAACTTATTATAAATATGATCAATGCGAGCACCATTCAAATCTTTTGTAAAAACGTTTGCCAACTGCTCTCCAGTCGTAACATGTCAAGTCAAAATAATGTTTTGCTGAATTTTCTTACAAAATGACAATCTATTTCAATATGTTTGGTATGTTCATGAAATACAGGATTTGAAGCAATATACAGAGCAACTTGATTATCACACTACAATTTTGCAAGCAAAGGAATTTTGTTTCTGACCTCTTTTAGAAACTGAGACATCCACAATTTGTTTGTACCATTGTTCTATATTTTGATTCAGCATTGGATTAAGAAACTACTCTCTATTTCTTACTCCTCCATAGTACTAAGTTACTTCCAACAAATACACAGTAGCTTGAAGTTGATCTCCTGTCAACCTTACATTCTACCCAATATGCATCAGAAAATCACTCAATATTTTAATATCCACGATTTCTATGCTTTAAATCATACAAGGATTTGCAAAGCCTACACACTTTATATGACTCCTCCTGAGCAACAAATCTAGGTGGTTGCTATATATAGACATCTTCTCGAAGATCTCTATGAAGGAAGGCATTTTTTATATCCAACTGGTGCAAGGGCAGCAAAGGCCAATTACTTGTAGCAGCCATAGAGATAAATAGCCTAACAGAAGTAAGTCTAGCCACAGGAGAAAAGGTGTCTAAATAAATCAACCCATAAGTTTTACTATAGCCTTTAGCAACAAGGTGTGCTTTTAGATAAGCTGTAGAACCATCTGGATTTACTTTCACCATGAACACCCATTTACAACCAATAGCTTGCTTACCTATACGTAAAGACACTAGTTTCCAAGTATTATTAGCATCTGAAGCCATCATTTCTTTTGTCGTTGTTGTACACCAACTAGGATGAGATGAAGCTTCTCCAACAGTTTGAGGACTGGAGATAGAATCTATGGAGGTGAGAAAAGAACGAGAAGGAAAAGATAATTGAATATATGATACAAAGGACGAAATAGGATAAATGTACTTACGTTTGCCTTTTCGAAGCAATGTCAAGATCTAAAGCAGGACTAATTGAGCTAATTGGATCTTCCAACGAAGAAGCTACTGGCAGAGGGTCTGAGTCAAGAGGCTCTGGTCTTTTGTAGTAAACATGATTGACAAGAGGCCAAACAGGTGCTGAAAGAGTCTGTGTACGAGGGACTTTTATGTTGTAAACCAAAAAATCATCGTCCTCCCCATGACTTGCATAAGTAGATGAGATGAGGAAGGAAAGAAAGGATTATACTAAAAAAAGCTAACATCTGAAGAAACAAGATAACGATTTAAAGTCGGAGAGAAACACCTATATCCCTTCTGAAGATGTGAATAACTAAAAAAATACACATTTGAGAGACTTAAGATCTAATTAGTTAAATGTGGACAAATATCTCTCACAAAATATATATCTCAAAGATACGGGGTTCAATAGGGAATAAAGATTTAGAAGAAAACAAAATAGAGTATAGAATGTTACCGTTTAGAACAGATGAAGGCATGTGATTAATTAGAAAATAAGTTGTAGACATAGCATCAGCCTATAAACATTTAGGAAATTTCATGTGGAAAAATAAAGGTCTAGCTATCTCAAGGAGGTGTCGATTTTTTCTTTCTGCAATTATATTTTACAGCGGAGTATCAACACAAAAAGCCTGGTGAAGAATGCCATTATGAGTCATGTAATTTTTAAAATTTTCTGAAAAATATTCTTTGGCATTATCATTTTACAATATACGTACTGAAATATGGAACTGCCTTAATCTCATCATAGAATGCACAAAAGATAGAAAATAATTTTGAACGAGCCATCATCAAATATAACCATGTAATACAAGAATGATCATCAATGAAGATAACAAAACATTTAAATATGGATTTTGAAACTATAGGTCATGGACTCCAACATTTGAATGGATTAACTCAAAAGGAGACGAAGCTCGTTTATTGACACGAGATGATAAATGAGGACGATTGGTGTTTAGCAAATTGACATGACTCACATTCTAACACAAAGTTAAATTGTGGATATAATTTATTTAAAGTAGATAAAGAATGATGTCCCAATCGACAATAATCTTCAGAAGGAGACAAAGAACAAGAACAAGAGATTTTGGCACCTGGTTATCAAGAAGATAGAGACCTGCTGACTTACCACTTCTACCAATAATTTGTTTCATTGTAAGGTCATGTAATAAACAATACTCAGGAAAGAATGAGACACGACAATTTAGAGCTTGAGTAAGTTTACCAACAGACAGTAAATTAAAAGAAAATTTAGGTAAACAAATAACAGAAGATAAGGAAAGAGATGATGTTGGATGGGCAATTCCAGAACTAATAACACGAGGTAGACCCACATGCTAAAGCGACTAAAGAAGTGTTATGGGACTGAAAATTATTCAAAATGCTAGAATTACCTGTCATGTGATCTGTGTTACCAGAATCAATCACCCATTTGTATAAGGAGGATACAAGACATGTACTTTACCTGACTTGGCAGTTGTAATAACAGAAGAATTATTGGATTTTAAAGATGATATTGAGTGAACTGTGTAAATTTATCTACAGATACCAAGATAGTTTTTTCAGAGGACAAAGTCACAGTGGATTTCTTATCTCTCATATGAGCCTTTCTAGACCTATGATTATTTCTCTGAAGTTTCAGACATATGTGTTTTATATGGTCAAGCTCATGACAATAGTAACAACAAATTCCTCCGAAATTAGTATTAGGAGTTGCTTTTCTACTACACCGGTTACTCCTATTAGTATTAACCTCAATTTTGTTTCATGCTTTACTTTTTGCCATTTTTTTAAAATAATTCATCAACGAGCTCTAACAATTTCACAAAAAATAAAAAAGACCCACTAAAGAATAATTAATAAAAAGAAATCCAAAATAACAGCCATAATAAATAAAAAATAGTAGATTCAAACTAGCCAAAAAATGCCAAAAAGAGATGAACCAAACATCTAATTGAACCTAGACCTATGCTGGAATTAAGGAGGCGGCACTGGATAAGGAATATGGCGGCCGGAAAGTGCTCTACGTGCCCTCATGCGCCAGTGCATGGAAAGCTTGCTGGAAATTTGTCTCGGCACGTGGGACCCACTTGACTAAGATTTTGCTGCCAGTTTCCTATGAGAGGCCGGCTGGCAATAGGGGAACCTTTTTGGATGGTAGTGACATTAATAGTCGCCCTAAATGGGTGATCTAAAAATCCATTAGTGTGGACCTGAAATTGAAACTTCAATAACTCTCAAGGGCTCTGATAAAATGGCAATGGCCCATTCAAAAACAAGTTTAATATTGAAGACAATATTCATATTGGAAATTATTATTAAGAATTACTCTAAAGAAACCTAACTTTGTTATGGACGTGACTTGGATGAACCATTTTGCATCTAAGCCCATGCAAAAACAAGCTCTGATACTTATTGATATGTATTCAACCTGCAATGCTCTTCAAAATAGAGAAATAGGGTGAGAAAGAGATAGAAATAGACTAGGTTGAGAAAAGGAAAGGAAAGGGAAGAAGATTTAGAAAGAATTAGAGAAGAAAGAAAGACAATTATGTGTATTGATTCTTGGAATGAATGATTACAGGTACTGATTCTATTTTTATACTTGTTCTAGCTAAGTAACTATTTCTAACAGCTGTAACTATTATTCTGTGGAAACTACTATCTAAACTAAGCTACATCTTAGTCACTTACTACTCTACTCCTTAGTCATAACACAATTTTTGTATGTGATGGCATTCTTCAATTGTGGAATTGCATTTATTGGTTACTGATTGAATTATGTATAAGATAATGAATGCGCCCTTTCTTTAGTTGTACCAATGAACTGTTTGTTATCTATCAATTAATTTAGTTTTATTTGTTTATTTATTACATATCTACTTGTCTGCTTGCTATTTGGCTGATGATTTTTAAAGTTTTCACTTGTTGAAACGTTGATATTTACTAGTTTCAAACAGCTTTACAAATATCAAACTGCTTTACAAATATCAAACTAAGAGCTAATTTCTTTTCTGGGTTTCTGTAGCTTTGTCTTTTTTGACAAAAAAAAAAAAGGAAAGAAACAAATTTATGGATAAAGATTTTGAAAAGGGAGGGATAAGGAAAGGAGAGAGAATGGGCAGATATGTCGTTTTCACCAATGTTTTCCTATTTGACTTGGTAGATATTTTTCCCACAGAGGGGGGGGGTGTCAAATTAGGTGAGATTGCTAAAATTGTTTTCAATGTGAAAGATTGAGGGCAAAATTGACAAAATAGAAGAATTGGCTAAAATTGAAGTGTAGTAGCGATGGGTTTTTTTTAACCATTTAACTAACTGATTATGATTGTGCACCACCACTAGAAAATAAGCGAATAAAAAATTGCAATGTCCTTATAAGAGGTTGGGCGTCTGAGATATATATGTTTTTTTTTTTTTTTTTTGCCTCGATTGAGAGGTAAGTATATGAATTAAATTTTTATTATCATTGTGGCAGCTGATAGAGTGCCTAGACAGTCCATTGCACAACTATTTCAAGCAGAATGATTGCTTGAATTACTTCTTTTGTTTCCGCTGGATTCTAATACAATTTAAAAGGTCAGATTGCTGATTTACTCATGTCACTTTCCTGTCTTTCTTGATGTTGCTGAAGTACCTTTTTTTTTTGTTGTGTACTGTCTATATCCAGTTAAAAGGAATCCTATGATGCATGTGAAACTAGAATATTTTGCAATCACTAGAGTTGATATTTAAGCGTTTGGCTGAAAGTCCACTAAGTTTAATTAGCTCAATTTTAGACCAGTGTATATAAGATATAAAAGGTCATAGTGTTGTAGGCTGGATGAGGATCCTTGCACATTTTCTTCTATCAATGAATTAGAAAAATTAAAGATAGGAGTTGAGGGTCTGAGAGTTAGGTGATGGATGCTAATATAAGATTCCCCATTTGCAATAATGTATTTTTCTTCAAATAATGAAGGGAATAATCAAAATCTAGTACAATATCTTAAATATCTCATCTATTAGTGAACTCGAATGTTAACAAAAGTTGGACAAGAGGGCTGGAATTGCAAGAATTTATGTTAAGGTGATACTTTTAATCTCTTATTTTGGTTTTGTTGTATCTCTATGATGTGTGCTCTTAGTGGGATGCAATAACTGAACATCTTTTGGATTTTCTACTTCTATATAACTTTTTATTATTCTCTTTTACATTGATAGGCATATTTTTTAGAGGTACATGCAGGAAAGCTTGTAAAGCGAGTAACTTCTTCATGCATTGAAGTTACATTTTGTTAAATATGCGTCACTACATGACATGTGTGAAATACTATGTAGCTATACCCAGAATTTAAGTATGTGTTTATCTTCTGCTCTTGTTCATCAATGGGATGCAAAGTAAGAAAGAAAGAGAAGTAACATGTTTGGTCAATGGTACTGAAGCATAGTGAAGTGTAATGGAATGAACATGCTCTAGAATGATAAATAAGAAATTTATTCTATTACACTTCATCGAACGTGCTAGAAGAATCTTTGTTGAAGCAAGTCATTTATAAAGCCTAATTTCCTGTTTTTCTCCTTTTCATTTATAAGTTGGAGAAGAAAGCTATGACAGATGCCTTTTATTATATCATTATGTTAGGTAAAGTATTCGAAATTCATTTTGGTGACAAAAATTGCCATTGAATATACCCTACACTTATCAATTAGTTGACTCTGACAAGTTGTACATATACTCCCGATCATAATCATCTAAACTTTATGCTGTTTCTGTTGTATCAAATTTCTTAAATCTATCATTTAATTTGAACACAAAAGCAAAAAATGAGATTGTATAAATTTTAATGTTTTTCCAGAGAATTTGAATTTGAGAAGACAATGTGTCTGTGGGAGGTGTTGTGGACACACTATTTGTCCGAGCACCTGCACCTGTACGCATGTGTTGCAATCTTGAAGCGATATCGCAAGAAGATAATGGGAGAGCAGATGGACTTTGACACGCTCTTGAAGTTCATCAATGATCTGAGTGGCCATATTGACCTTGATGCAATTCTCAGGGATGCAGAGGCATTGTGCATATGTGCTGGTGAGAATGGTGCTGCTTCTATCCCACCTGGAACTCCACCATCTTTGCCTCTTGGGAACGAGAACGATTTGTTATATCCTCAACATGATGAAGTATTGTAATGCAATGCCATCTGCCGACGCAATTTATCATGTTGATTTTCTGAATATTCCTTGGATATATTCAGCTTTTGTATTATTGTTGAATTAGAATACAAATGTTGTTAATCATATTTTTTATTAATGGGCTCATGTAACCATGTCTTGCCATTAATGGAATCTGTATATGTTTATAGGATGTGGGGTTTCTTCTAGCTGCACTGGTGCAATGTATTGCTGTAACATATGTTTGATTTATTTTCAATTTTCATTTGTATTTCACTGAAGAGGTTGTCTTTGAGCCTTCTTTAATTTTAGATGCATGCCAGTTATCTGACCATGTCAAATTTAATTGGTTCGATTGATTATCATTTTCTTGATCCGCATTACTATATAGTTTCAGAATTGCTGCTTCAGAGGACTATGGTCCATATATGTGG
>CAOGCB010820839.1:0-17131 GCA_948266635.1 Cnidoscolus chayamansa | reverse complement strand
ATATCTATATTTTTAAAAATGCTTAGATTTAGTAATATGATTTTCTCTGCATTACAAAATTTAGTAGAAAATTTTATTTTTTAAGTAACAATTTTAATTAATATTGAAATAAACAATATTCTTGAAATGAAATTAATTATCCAAATTAAATAATAATTTTCAAAAAATGTATTATTTATGAAATTCAACAATTAGCATTCGAGATTTTGATTGATTATAATTTTTTTTACAAATATATGTGATGTTATTCGTCAATCAAAAAATTATTTTTTGACATCTCTTTTAATATTTTTGTTAAATAGTCAATAATTCATTATGCTACGAGACAGAGATAAATTGTCAAGACAAAAAATGAATATCCATAAAAACCACAAAGTGTATCTAAATTACTTCTCCAAATAATAAAATAATATTACCGTGTATCATAAGATTCATAAATTAAGTTAATCCCTTTTACCGTAAAATTTTAATTCGATAAAATGATTACTTTTGTATTATTCATTATCGGGTAATTATCACTCTATATAAATTGATGCAAAATAATAGAAAATAAAAAATATAAATCTAAAACCCATTATAACAAGTGATTTAATTAAAATAATTAAATTATAAAAATAAAATAAATATTAAATTTGTGTGAGCATAATTAAAATTATGTAGGTATTATTTTATTTAAATTTGAAATTTAGAGGTGGACATACTCCTGAGCATTAGAACAGACAAAACCCAGGCCAAAATATCTAAGACAGTTTCACAAGCAAACCCAAATATTTAAATACCGAACAGCTCCTGCAATAATTCCAAGCAGAAACTAAACAATATTTTATTTAACATACTGGGGGTATTTTCGTCATTTCATAGTACCTAGTGATCTTTGTCTTCTTATTACTTTCTAGCTTGTCCACCTCGTGCTCGGCCTGTTTTCGGACACATGTGTCCTATGGCATGTCATGTATAATATATGTATGTGTACATCCATACATGTATGGTGAAGAGAGAGAGTCAGAGAGATAGATGACTTGGGCCTCTAAGGTGAGAGGAAAATATCATTGCCACGTCAGCTAGCAATCTTAGAGCAAGAGCCCTTCTAAAGATCTCCTCTCTGCTCTATCTTTTTCTCTCTCTCCCTCTCCCCCGAGAACTACAACCTCTTAATAATTCTAACCTGAGGGGAAAAAAAAAAAGAAAAAAAATTTCTGGGAAAGATTGGGAGGAAACAAGAAAAAGGAAAAGAAAAATCTCTTCTTTTTTTACAAGTCACAGAAACAAACATCCAAAATCAACCAGCAAGATCAAAGCAAGCTTTTGATACCTGTAATTCCAGTACACAAGTACCAGGTACCTTGTTCTTATTTTCTTTCTTTTTTTCTTTTTTTCTTTTTTTTTTATTTTTTATTTTCAGCTTCATATCTGTTACTTCTAACACATGAACTTTCTATAATTGTGTTTCTCTGGGTTCTTGGATTTTATTTTATTTTTTGTTATTTTATGGGTATGTTTTTGTTTTGCTTTTTTTTCTTTTTTGTTAAATTGAATCCTGTATTTTCAAGATTTACTTTACCCTTTATTTACCAGATGAAAATGGTTTACCTGAAAGCCATTCTTAATATGACGTTTCTCTCTTGTGTTTGTATCAATGGTTCTTCTGATTCTTTGTGGGTTTCCATTTTTTCTTCTGATATGAGTTTGTCTGTCTAATTTAATTCTAAATCTGTATTTTCTTCAGATATCTGATTCGATGAGTCTAATTTAGTTTTAACTTTTTCGTTGCAGAGCAGTTGAATCCAATAGTAATCTGCGTTACAACTATCAGGTTTTGGACCTTTTAACACTATACAGGAGCATAGGCTTCGAGTTTTGATGAGAAAAATAACATAATGAGATGAAAATTTTCATTGAGAGAGGCGTACTGATCTGTTTTTGAATTCTTTCAGCGCTGACTCAAGCTCAATTCTCAGTTTTCAATTAAGAATTCTGGGGACTCAGGGGGCCATTTTGACGGAATGTTGAACTACGACCTATTGATTCTTGATTGGTAGTTATCGCCGGAAGGGAAGCTCGTGGGTTTTCTTGTTGGTTTTGTTATTTTCTCGGCATAGAAAGAAAAGTGTTTGTTTCGAAGAAAAGAAAAAGCCTCTTTATGGCAAGTTCTTCTGAGAGATGGATTGATGGTCTTCAGTTCTCATCATTGTTTTGGCCACCTCCACAAGATGCCCAACAACGAAAGGTCAGTTAAATAAAATTTCTCATTTATTTATTTATTTTAATTTTCTTCCCTTTTTTTTCTAGTATTATATTTCATTGAAGTGTTGATATCAATTGTATGTTTCACCTTCTCCTCATTTATAATCATCATCATGCTTGCATGGGAAAATTGTGATATGAGTTCTAATTCAGCAGTGAAAAGATTCTACGATATTTTTTTTGGGGATGTGCAGTTAGAATTGAAGTGGATCTGAATATGCTGATATAGTCATTCAACATTAGATCATAAAAGATGAGGGGTAGCACCGATCAGTGGTATCTGTTAAATCCAACAGTTGACGTTTCTATCAAAAAATGTGATTAAGAATGGCTGCAAGGAGAGTGGAACTGAAAATAATAGCCGATGCATCCTTAATCACAGTGTGCTGCATCTTAATATATGTTTTAAGTAATTTTAGATGCTGATAATGGATTTTGGCTTGAGATTGAGATGATCTTCCATTAGCACCTTGTTCTTCCAATTTCCAATGGCTTGTGCATAAAAAAATTCTCCATTTTAGATTAGTTGACTTGAAAATTGTGGTTGATTCAGAAATTCCTCATCCATATTTCCTACCTTATAAGATAAAGTATAGTTCCTCCAAGAATTGAAATGGAATTTTATGTCTTTTCCCCTTCACCCTCCAGGCACAAATTACTGCATATGTCGAGTACTTTGGGCAATTCACATCTGAGCAGTTTCCTGATGATATTGCTGAGGTATTATTCATATCTTTGTTAGCGTTCCTTATTTATAAGATATTACAATCAAAACTGTGCTAAATTTCATAGATATATTTAGTGTTGAAACCTCATTGAGGTTATTTTTTATTGACTGTATATATTAATTTTGACAGCTGATACGCAATCGTTATCCATCAAAGGAAAAACGCCTTTTTGATGATGTTTTGGGTATTGGTTCTTCATCTTTGTTAATTTGTAAAACATTTTAGCATGCTTGTAGCTTTGTGGTAACTGCTTCATACATTTTTATCAATTGCAGCTACATTTGTTCTGCATCATCCGGAGCATGGGCATGCAGTTGTTCTTCCGATTATTTCATGTTTATTAGATGGGCTGGTATATGATAGGAGTAGTCCTCCATTTGCTTCTTTCATTTCCTTGGTCTGCCCAAGCAGTGAGGTAAGTGACTTCAAAAGATGAATGCACATTTCAAATCTTCCCCCTCTTCTTTGTCTCCTATCTTTTCTAGAAATGATATTTTTTCATTCTTGATAAATAGTAGATTCTAATTCACTTTTGGATTTTATCATATCGCTGAAATTTGTTTTTCAACTGCTACACCGTTGCTTCAAGCTAGAAAGAAAGCTTCAAATTTCTGATGTATATTTGTTGTTGCTCTTTTACAGAATGAATATTCTGAACAGTGGGCTTTGGCGTGTGGGGAGATTTTGAGAATTTTGACTCATTACAATCGCCCAGTATATAAGGTGGAACAACAGAATAGTGAAATAGAAAGAAGCAATGATGGCAACCACACTACAAGTAGTGGTTCGATAGATGGGGAATCCTGCCCCACACCTTCAGTACAGCAGGAGAGGAAACCTTTAAGACCTTTGTCTCCCTGGATTACTGACATATTACTTGCTGCACCTTTGGGTATTAGAAGCGACTACTTCCGTTGGTGGGTTCCTTATCTTGTTTTCAGTATTTGTCATTTCTTTGAGTAGGAAGTATTTCACATAAAAGTTCTGATAGTTTAGTCATGCATGAATGGGCAGCCATGTGGCACTAGATTTAATTCTAAGCAAAAAAATGAACCAAACAAATTCTTATACAAGAGGCAATAATCTGTTTTCATCAAAAGCCATGCCACTCAATTGTTAATGATAGAAGATTTGTACTGGAGTCATAATTGAAGGAACTAATAGATGGTTGGAAGGCCTCTTGAGGAGGATGAATTAGACGAAGTGTTGTTTCTTAGATGGAGAAGGAGTAAGTGCTAATGTCTTATTTGGTTTATTTTTGACATTTCAATAGAAGTGCTAGAATCAGTATGACTTAAAATTTTATCACTTTGGTGTTGGAGAATCAACAATCGACCTAGGTTTAGAATTTAAGACCTATTACTCTAGCAACGAGACTTGCAAAGCTTCATTGTACTATCTAATTGTTTTTCTATGTTTGTTGGATAATTTTGTTCATGATAACTCATATTAATTCATCTGTTATATTGTTCATATCTATTATATTGTTCTTTCTTTCCTTTTATAATATAAAGCAGGTAGTGGGCATGTATTTTTCTTTCGGAAAGACTTTGATATGGCACCTGATATTTCTCATCAATTTCCTGGTTTTTAAATTATTTTATAGGAAGAGAATATCTCTTTGACAGTATAATGTAGGCAATGATATTTACCTCTTGTTTTTTTATCATTTGTTATGAAGTTGAGATTATAGTGCCTTTATTGATAATCACTTGAAAATTGAAATGTAACATATTTTATTCAATGTCAGTTTGAATTTTTCATTTTATTTTATTTTTAATCTTGTTAACATAAATGACAGTAGCATCAAATAATCATTTTGGGTCAAAACTCCATTAGTTACAAGACAGTATTTGATGAAATTATTTTATGTATATTTTAGTTTGTTAATTTTTTTAGCATCGATTATTTTAGTTCTCTTTTAATTTGTTAATTTGTTTAATATCTATTATTTTAGTTCTCTTTAATTTGTTAATCTGTTTAGTATAGTGGTAGTGACCTTGGCTTTTACTGGACCACCAATACTATTGCGTATCTGTTGAAGTTGTTCCTCTTTAATCTTGCTTAACTAACATTATTTCTATTATAATTTGCTAAAAATTTGGTGAAAAGTTTCTTGTGATTGCAATTTAGCCAATTTTGAATATGCCCTTAATTACAAATGTTAAAATGTTTTCAGGTGTAGTGGTGTTATGGGTAAATATGCAGCTGGAGAGCTCAAGCCACCTACAACAGGTTTGTAAAAAGCTTCTTTTAGGGAAATATTATCTATTTTTAATTGCTCATCTTGTTCTTTCAGTGTAATTATATATAATCGCAAGAGATTTTGTTTTCTTTAATTTGAGGTACAGGTAGTAAGTTAGATTTCGAGGTAGTTGAGTAGTAAGTTAGATTTTGAGGTAGTTGAGAGATCTTTTGTAAGCCTAAGTTTTTTGGCTGAACAGATTGTTATTTTACTTGCTAAAATGGTGGCTGAAAATTTTGTTCTAGTGGTGAAATGATAAGTTAATTTCATCAAGAAATGAGTTCCTTTTGTAGAGATGATCCAACTTAAGATTATGTTTAGATCTTCAAAGGCGTTAAAATTTTTTCTAGGTTTTTCATTAGAAAGGGGTACCTTGTCATTACATTTGTGCATGAGCCTGGGGCCCCACCCAGCTTGGCTCCTTTGGAGCATGGATAAGGGTGAAAGGCCTAGACTGTGTATAAATATATATAAAAATCATAACTTTTATATTTAAATATATTTTATTTAAAAAGAACTTTAATTTTAAAAATAAATTTGATTTTATTGGGCGAATTGGGCCTAGGTAGGACTGTTAAGGCCATCGTGCCCACTGATCAGGTCTGCTTCTGTTGATCTGTATTCTTCAGATTATATCAAGTTTCCCTCAAATTTTTGACCCATCTATTATACTCATCCCCTGTATCAGCACGTGCACTAAACTTCAATTTCTATAATAAATTCAATCATTATACTTTTATTTCAATAACATTAATGTCGCTCGATTTTGACGGAATTTTATCCAAAATTCATTATGATAACCAAGTAAAATTTTTATAACATATTTCTGTCCCTAAAAATAGGATAATTCCCAATCAATATATAGAACATTTAGCTAAAATCACTGTAAAATTTTTGGCAATAATGACCTTTGCTGGTGCATATTGAATTTTGGTTGCAATGCCAAAATTTAGTGATAACTTGTGAAAATGTGCCTGTGAATGTGTGCATACGACACTCATGCTTTTGTGATTTATGTTTTTGTTACTAGTGATAGGAAGTATTGAATTTAATATACTTATCTTACAAACTACTGTTATTTGTAGTATTTTGAGTGGTTCAATTTGAAATATCGTGAATGACATTTCCCATGGTTAATATTATTCTTCTGGAGCTATAAAACTGACAGAAGATGTTGATTCTTTGGGATGAGAATTTCCAGTAATTGCATTGCGGTCTGATAATGTTGAAAAATTTACTGTTAATATTCTCTTTACTGAAGAATCAGTTTATTGCAGAACAAAAATACTATAGAAGGTTGTCATTTGGGAAAAATATATCAGAGTAAACTAACTTATGTGCCTAATTTTACTCGTCTTTAGCTTCATCTCGTGGATCCGGGAAGCATCCTCAGCTCATGCCATCAACCCCAAGATGGGCTGTAGCCAATGGTGCTGGGGTTATATTAAGTGTGTGTGATGATGAACTGGCTCGTTATGAAACTGCCACGTTAACTGCAGCTGCTGTCCCCGCACTTCTACTTCCTCCTCCAACAACAGCTCTGGACGAACATTTAGTTGCTGGGTTACCAGCTCTTGAGCCATATGCACGCTTATTTCATCGGTGAGTATTTTAATAGATAATCATTTGATGTTCTTGAGTACTTTTGGCATATTGTCTAGGACCATATGAGCCGTGTTTGGGCATCAGAGGGACATATTTCTTTGTTGCCTGTTCTTGCATGTGAATTTTTTTATAAAAGATACATATCTTATCAGTGAAATGGTAGCATAAGAACAACAGAGATTGAGGTGGAAACTTGAATACAAGTGACTGAAGACAATTGAATAGAAAATTCTTCTGTTTACAAGTGTCTAAGTGCCAGTTTTTACTAGTTTGAAGGTTCTACATTGAAGTGTTAAATTTGTTCTTTCAATGGGGTCAGGTATTATGCCATTGCAACTCCAAGTGCCACCCAAAGGCTTCTTCTTGGACTTTTAGAAGCACCACCTTCATGGGCTCCGGATGCACTTGATGCTGCTGTACAGCTTGTGGAACTCCTCCGAGCTGCTGAAGATTATGCATCTGGCATAAGGGTAAGTTGGATAGTCAGATTGTTGATTTCAAATATCATGCGAAAAGCATCAAACTGATCATTTTACTTATAATTTATAAATTTATTATGAATGTATATCATTATAGAACTCCACCGTGGTTACTAAATATGCCTCATCTTCGTGTAGTGACTAATCTTTTCTTTCAGTCCAGAACTGAAAAGTTAATGATGACGGGACTACTGTTCGCATTTGCAAAATACATGTGGAACTTGTTAGTCATCTGCCATCATACCTAGGGTTGTTTTTCTTGAAAGAAAAGTTCTTATTAGTTCAAATGCTTTGTTGTATTAAAAACTATATAATGATGCACCCTTGATATAAAGCTAGCTTAGGCTTATGGATTCAACATTGATTACGAGTATATATTTGATCCTACTGCCAAAATGATGAATGTTTGTTTTCTACTATTCGTAAGTTTTTATAAATAAAGCTTCCATTTGCTATCCCCAACTATCTCTACCATGTTGACGTACTGATTCTTATTTCTTTATGTGAAAGTTTAAGAAAGTAGATTTTATCCTTGTGTTTCCGGTGACATTTGGGTTTATGATTTTACTTTTGCTCATTGAAACATGATACCAATTGAGATAATGACAGGGGAATCCTTGAACTTCTAACAAGTCGTCAATTGAATCCTCAAACTTTCATCTTACTCTAAGTATCTAAAATCTTAAAATGTATCATTTAGTCCTAATTGCATGAGAAGCAAACAAGCAGCATGCTAATTTAAGGGTTCTGTTAGGCTATTTCATTCAATTATAATTTGTTTGATTTGTTCTATAATTGGGTCAATTGTTTGGGACTAAGGCTTTGTTGTTGTTGTTGTTGTTCTATAAATGGGTCAAAAACCATAAAAAATGTGTGAGTTTTTTGTCTCATGTAATTGTCATTTTTCGTTTTTCAATGCGATTTTCTACTTTTCTTGAGAATAGGATATATTATCCTCCATTGCTTTTTCTCTTCTTTCTGTATTATCATTTTATTCTTGTCTAAGAAGAATTTACAAATCTTGCTTACTGATGGGCTTCATGGATTCATTGAGCTTAGGGCATAAATTAAAGCATATATGTGTTTCACAGAATTTTTAAATCATCAACAACAAGATGTTAGTATATTGTCCTAACATATTTTTTCCTCCATGCCTCCTGCTCTTTCTTGAGAGTAGACAAATTTCCATTAACATGTAGCTATTTCTAATAGAAAAGAAATGAAATTCTTGCCTATAAACGGGATGTTTTAATATTCATTGATTTCTAGAATGGTTGTAAGTTGATGAACTTTTTTCCTTTTTTTTCAGTAGATTCTGCTTAATTTCTATTTGTTTGCTGTTCTAGCTTCCCAGGAACTGGATGCACTTGCATTTCTTGCGTGCAATTGGGATTGCAATGTCCATGAGAGCAGGAATTGCTGCTGATGCTGCAGCAGCTTTACTTTTTCGCATACTTTCACAGCCTGCGTTGCTTTTTCCTCCACTAAGGCAAGTTGAGGGAGTTGCAGTTCAACATGAACCCCTGGGTGGTTATATTTCAAGCTACAGAAAGCAGGTAATATGGAGTAGTAACGGTAGTGAATTTATCACTATGACATTGTGCTTTCAGATGATGAAAGCACTTCATACACTGTTCTATTTGAATTTAAAAAAAATATAAGTTTATAACCATTAAACCTAACATGAAAAAAAATAGCCATTGCCCAGTTATGGTCCTGCCAAAGGAGGTCTGAGACAATCTTATGCACATTTTTGCATGAAGTGGGTTCTCACAGACCTTGAACCTGAAACCCTTGTTTCAACACCATGACTTATGGCTTTGCACCAGTTATTTGAATCTAATTATCATCTCAAAAATTTATGACCAGATAGAAGTGCCTGCAGCTGAAGCAACTATTGAAGCAACTGCCCAAGGGATTGCATCTATGCTTTGTGCCCATGGCCCTGAGGTTGAATGGAGAATTTGCACCATATGGGAAGCTGCTTATGGCCTGATTCCCTTAGGTTCTTCAGCAGTTGATCTTCCTGAAATCGTAGTAGCAACTCCACTGCAGCCTCCTATATTATCATGGAACCTGTACATACCTCTCCTTAAGGTCTTGGAATACCTTCCTCGTGGAAGTCCATCTGAAGCATGTCTTATGAAGATATTTGTTGCTACTGTAGAAGCTATTCTTACAAGAACATTTCCACCTGTGTCTTTGCGAGAGCAAACCCGAAAAGCTAGATATTTTTCTGGCTTGGGATCTGCCTCAAAAAACCTTGCTGTGGCAGAGCTTCGTACAATGGTCCATTCTCTCTTTTTAGAATCATGTGCTTCTGTAGAGCTTGCTTCACGCCTACTATTTGTGGTCTTAACAGTATGTGTTAGTCATGAAGCTCAATCCAAAGGGAGTAAGAGACCAAGAGATGAGGAAAGTTTTCCACCAGATGATAGCTATGAGCCCTCATATTTAACATCTGAAATACAAAGCAAAATGAAATCTAGGAAGTTGAAAAGACAAGGTCCTGTTGCAGCATTTGATTCTTATGTTTTTGCAGCTGTATGTGCTCTTGCCTGCGAGCTTCAATTGTTCCCTTTTATTTCGAGGGGCAGTAATCACACAAGTTCTAAAAATGTCCAGACTGTGGCCAAGCCTGTAAAATTAAATGGATCCAATGGATCTTGTAGTGAGTTCCAAAGCAGCTTGGACTCTGCAATTCATCATACTCACAGAATCTTAGCAATTTTGGAGGCACTTTTTTCTTTGAAACCATCTTCTATTGGTACCTCTTGGAGTTACAGTTCAAATGAGATAGTAGCTGCAGCTATGGTTGCTGCTCATGTTTCTGAACTATTCAGACGGTCAAAGGCTTGCATGCATGCTCTTTCTGTTTTGATGCGCTGCAAGTGGGATAATGAAATTTACACCAGGGCATCATCACTATATAACCTCATTGATATTCACAGCAAAGCTGTTGCATCCATAGTTACCAAGGCTGAGCCTCTAGAGGCACACTTGCAAGTACCAGTTTGGAAAGATTCCCATGTGTGTTTTGATGGAAAAAAGCAAAACAAAAGAGCAAGCACTAGCTGCTTTGATTCTGGTCAGTCCTCTGCTTCACATCATGAAGAATCCGCTCAATCAGAAACTACAGTTATAACTGAGAGATCATCACACTCTGAAGAAGGTTCAGGAAGTACATTAGGCAAGGGTATTGCAGGTTTCCCATTAGATGCTTCAGATTTGGCCAATTTCTTAACAATGGACAGGCACATTGGATTCAACTTCAGTGCACAAGTTCTTTTAAGAACTGTACTTGTGGAGAAACAAGAGTTATGTTTCTCTGTTGTCTCCCTTCTATGGCACAAATTGATTGCAGCACCTGAAACTCAACCTAGTGCAGAAAGCACTTCTGCACAACAAGGATGGAGACAGGTAATTTCAATGTGTTTCATATAATGCAATCTCATTTTTATTTATGGATATTTACTAAAACAAGTATAGCAAGGAATCATCTTAAGCTACTAATATTTAAAAAATTAAAAATTCAAACCATGAATAATTCGAGAATTTCACTTTGATTTGGGGGATGTTATATTTTTAGTTTTTAGATCTCTCAAACATATTTCTTTTGGTTTGCAAAATTGGATTAGATTTTTTACTACCTTTACAACAAGCTTTAGTTTGATAGCATGAAACGTACAGGAGAATTTATAGTAAAGATCTAATTGTCATTATCTATACAAATTGAATACTCAGACTTTTTCACTTGATGAATAATTTCTTTCAGCACTTTGTTCACAAGATATTATGGTAAATTAGTAAGGATTTGAGGAAGCTAAAATTCTTTCAGAGCTAGGATTGAAAATTTTAAATTATTGAAGGTTTGAATTATGACATTTTAAGTTTAAGTCCTTAATTGTAATCTACTTCCTGTGTGGTTTTCTGATGTAAAATCTCTCTTTTTTTTTGCTTTGCATATTTTAAAAAATATTATTAAAAAAAACCAAAATTTCAATAATTTCCTAATTAGGACCAAAACTATAGTGTTTCTAATTACTGAATTCGTTTTAATCACAACTTATCTAATGTTAGTCTGTATAAGATATCTCTAGTTGAGTTCTTGATGAAAGAAACAAAAAATGAGCACCTTGGATCCTGATAAAGAGAAAAGGTTGTTGAGTTCTTGACGAAAGAAACAAAAATTGAGCACCTTGGATCCTGATAAAGAGAAAAGGAAAACCACCCAGTAGAAAATAGGGAACTTATAGCTATCTCATTGCAGGATATACACTTATTCCATCAGATAAAATATTGTGAAATAATTCAGATCCAAGACATAAGGAGCTTATCTAAGGATTTGCTTAAGAGTCAAGCGTCCTTTCAAATGAAGTGGCTGCAGATTTTGCAGCTTGAATAGAAGATGATGAGTATGCAACTTGTGAACAACTAACCAAATTAAACAGCAAATTTGGAACAAAATATTTTATTTGAACTAATCAATCTTCCATACTTATTAACCCAGGAATTCCTTAAGTCTACTTGCTTCTGCATTTTGTCTTGCAATGCTTTCTTGAGGTGGGGGTGTGTTTACGTTTGTGCCTGCGTGCACTGGAATTTCTGTCCCTATTTTAATTTTGAAGTTTGTATAGAGGAAGTTTTAACTTGTACTAAGGAAATAAATTTGAAAGTTTTGAGTAGCATGATTAAGATACATGGCTTCTAACCTATTGTGGGGCAACTGCAGTAGGTCCATAATTATTTGAATTTTTATTGCTATTTTCAATTGGAAATTTTTTCATTTGACCATCTTTCTGGATGTGTTTAGGTTGTGGATGCACTATGCAATGTTGTATCAGCATCATCTATGAAAGCAGCTACAGCAGTTGTTCTTCAGGTCCAAATTTTGTTCAGCTTGCAATTTTTTTAGAAAGAATGAAATTGGTTGATTTTTTACCTGGTCACTTGCTTGAACATCCAGTTATTGTGAAAGGAAACACCACCATCAAAACAGGATAATAGAAATTCAGAACCAAAACTTTGATGGTCTTGAATGCCCACAGTTAAAACGTATAGTATTTCTGAGATGTTTAATTGCTCTACTATGGTGGTGTGTCCTAGTGTGTGTCCAACTCAGTAATTTGTTTTGTTCATTTTATTTACTCAATTACTTCAATTACTTTGCATAGTCACTTTTCTTGCCTTGTTTGTTGCTTGTCAGGCGGAGAGGGAATTGCAACCTTGGATCGCCAAAGATGATGATCAGGGTCAGAAGATGTGGAGAATCAACCAGAGAATAGTAAGGTTGATGGTAGAACTGATGAGAAATCATGATACACCAGAAGCATTGGTAATTTTGGCAAGTGCGTCCGACCTACTTCTACGGGCCACAGATGGGATGCTTGTAGATGGAGAAGCTTGCACTTTACCACAGCTGGAGGTAAGAGAATGTTTCTATGAGAACTGTGGCAAGTAATTTATATCCACCAACGCAGTCTGCTAACTAGCTCTTTTCTACGTCATAATTAATTAACTTTATCACCTTCTATTTGCCATGAAAAGTACATATGAGAATCAAATTGAAAGATACTATATTGCAAGATGTGGTCACTATTCAGTATTTCTACCTGTTGTTTGATACCTCAGTCTTAAATTTGTGGCAGTTACTGGAAGCAACAGCAAGAGCAGTTCAGCCTGTGCTGGAGTGGGGAGAATCTGGATTTGCAGTTGCAGATGGCCTTTCAAATCTTTTGAAGGTTAAAGAACACCCCTCATTGGCATATCAAATTTCGCAGTCCGAAGATTGCATATACTGACAAACTACAGAAACCATTAAAGATATTAAGCCATTTCTTGCAATTAACAAGAATGACCTTTTAGGTTAAATGGTCTTTGACGTATCAGCTATTAAAGATATCAAATTTCACAACCCCTCATTGGCATATCAGAGGATACTGCTGCAGTAATATTAATTTCAACCATTCAAGCTTTGTTTATTTATAAGAAGGGGGTTCCGGAAATATAGAAAAAGAAACCCATTTTAGGTCCCTGAGAGCTTGAACCTTTGGTTGAATGATGTTTTGACACAAAGGCCAGTCATGAACTGATGAAGCATACATATGATATCTGTGCTAGATGACATCCATATCTCACACTTGCTGATCTTTTTATTCCTTTTTGCTTTTTCATGCAGTGTCGTCTATCAGCTACTATCCGATGCCTTTCACATCCAAGTGCACATGTCCGAGCTCTAAGCACATCAGTTCTTCGCAGTATTTTGCATACTGGTTCAATACAACCTACTGCTAACCAAGTGGACATAAATGGCATTCGTGGATCCTCATACCAGTACGTTAATGCAGACGTCATTGATTGGCGAGGTGATATAGAGAAGTGCTTAACCTGGGAAGCTCATAGCAGACTTGCAACAGGGATGTCTATTGAATTTCTTGATACTGCTGCCAAGGAACTAGGCTGTACCATTTCCATTTGACATCAGCTAGCTTTTGGTAACATTTTCAGGTTTATCTGTACTGTTTCTTTCTTATGAGTGAGACCTACAGGTAGAAATAGACCTTAGTAATTGGATTGGAGGACATGTTGGCCAGAAAAAGTAACTTTCACTTTATTCTTCTAGGATGAAGGCCTCAAGGATAACAGTGTATAGTGAAACAGTAGACAAGGCCATGATAACATTTCATGATATCAGATGTGTATGTTAAAGGCCTGGTGGGTGTAACATTGTTGTGTAGATTAAGATTATCAGAAGAGATGATTTGTATTTCTTTTGACAGTTGGAATAGCAGACAGCATGGGGTTCTACCTCTGTTACAATAATGTTGTTGTACATTTTGCTGTACTTGTGTCTCCTTGCAATTCACCAACTTTTATTGTCTCCTGGCTTTCAAGCTGTAGTTCTTTCCTGTTCTAATTTCTAACTCACTACAGAGATACACACTCACAATGAGATGAGACTTCTCATGTCCTAGCATTCTTGTTTCAAAACAATTTTCTCAAAATTATAATAAATGAAAATTTTATAAATTAAATAAATAGTTTTTTAAAAATTAAAATTTATAATATATTATTTCGTTTAGGTAGCAAAAAAATAAGAAAATTTGTTTGGGTTCTTATTCCAATGTGTGGTTAACTTTAACCGGAGTATGGTTAGCCTTGCAAGTGGTTATGCGTGGCATATTCTGGGGTAAATACCAACACAAATGCTTAGACCAAAAAAAAAAAAAAAAAAAGATTACTTATTGGCTTTCGGAAAATGACACATAAATTATTGGTATTAAATGCAACTTTAATTTCTTATATCACAACAATATGGTCAGAAGGAGGGATATACGAAAAATGCTCCTTGATTTAGCTAACACCCTCAAAGTTAACGTTTAACTCGAAAGAAAGGTTAAATATTAAGGAAATTAAAAATTGTTAACATCCAAACAATGTCAACAAGGGTTTGATGTTACATTAAGAGTGAAGACACACAGAAACTTTCTTTTTTCTCTCATTAAATTATGAATCTTATTGTCTGATCTCAGAGATACCTCACAAGTCCAAACAACATCAAATCTAGATTCTTGTCTGTCTCATACCAAAACCTGCTTCACCAAACTCCATTGATCTTGGATATAAAATGTGCTATTATCAGGGAGTTCTCTTGAATCTTGATCAGAGTAAGAGAGAAGTGGGTTTCAAGAATTCAAGTTAAAAATGTTGAAGCTAAACAAGGAAGGTGTTCTCTTCCTCGTACAAAACAAGTATGATATTGTCTTGGTTGCATTCCTGTCGATTGCAATATTTGCTTTCTTGAAAGCTCGGAGAAAGGTGAATGCATGCAATAAAGAAGACAAGATTCCTGGTAGCCTTGGGCTGCCTTTCGTAGGTGAAACCCTTTCTTTTCTTTCAGCTACTAACAGCACAAGAGGGTGTTATGATTTTGTTAGGCTCCGACGAAAATGGTTAGTGATGATCTCTGCTGTTTCTGTTACTAAGCAGTACACATGTTCTTCCTTTGTTTATTTATTTGTTTATTTTTCTTTTACAAGAAGGTATGGGAAGTGGTTCAAGAGCAGAATGTTTGGGAAAATCCATGTTTTTGTTCCAAGTACAGAGGCTGCAAGAAAGGTGTTTACTAATGATTTTGGAGAATTCAACAAGGGATACATCAAATCAATGGCGACTGTGGTTGGAGAGAAGAGTGTTTTTGCAGTGCCCCTTGAGAGCCATAAAAGGATCAGGCACATTCTCTCTGCTCTTTTTTCCATGCCTTCTCTCTCTAAATTTGTTGAGAAATTTGATCAAATACTATCTCAGAGGTTGAAGGAATTAGAAGAAACTGGGAAAAGCTTTAGGTTGCTTCCATTCACCATGAAGGTAATAAACTTCTTGCAAAATTTTGACAAGGATTTTCTTTGCAGTTTCAGAAACTGATTAATTTCCACTGGCAGCTAACATTAGATTCAGTGTGCAACATGCTAATGAGCATCACAGAAGAATCCTTGCTGCAGCAGATTCTGTGTGATTGTGCTGCAGTTTCAGATGCCTTACTATCTGTTCCTCTGATGATTCCTGGAACCACTTACTACAAGGGGATGAAAGTAAGAAGGCCAAAAAAAAACTTTGAATTCTTAAAATTTTCAATTCTGTGCTGTAAATTCTTGCACTAAAATCGAATGGTGAAAACAGGCACGTCAAAGGCTAATGGAGATCTTCAAAGAGATGATTACCAGAAGGCGAAGTGGGAAGGAGTATAAAGACGATTTCTTGCAGTACTTGTTAGAAAGAGATACTCATGCATCTAGTGAAAAGCTTGAAGACTCAGAGATCACGGATAACCTGTTAACGTTATTAGTTTCTGGACAGGTTAGCTCTGCAGCTGCTATGATGTGGAGTGTCAAGTTCCTAGATGAGAACAGAGAAGTCCTGGACAAGCTCAGGGTAATATATCCTTTTTATCTCCGACGAAGAAAAGTGATAAGACAACCTGACAGGTTCATGTTTTTACAGGAAGAACAACTGGACATAGCTAAAAGTAAGCAAGGGGAAGCCTCACTTTCCATGGAAGACATAAACAGGATGTCCTATGGCTTAAAGGTTAAGCAATCTGAACAAAATTACCTCTATATATAAAAACTGTTGTACTCTGTGGTTAACATTTGAAAGGGAAAAAAAAAAAAACATTCTCCAGGTTGTCAAGGAAACACTAAGGATGTCAAATGTTGTGCTATGGCTTCCCAGAGTTGCACAAAATGATTGCACACTCGATGGCAAGTTCTTTCAGATTGTAAAACCTCTGACAAAAACTGCAATGGTGTTTTCTAACTTGTCTTTCCATGATGTTTTGTTCAGGTGTTGAGATGAAGAAAGGTTGGATTGTAAATATTGATGCAACTTGCATACATTTCGACCCAGATTTGTATGAGAATCCTATGCAGTTCAACCCTTCAAGATTTGATGTAAAAGCTCTTCTTCCCTCCTCTGAAAATGACTTACTATTCCGTTTCCTGTCAGTATATATATGTTCATGATTTCTGCATACAGGAAATGCAAAAACCATACAGTTTCTTACCATTTGGAGCTGGACCTCGGACGTGCTTAGGAATAGAAATGGCAAAGCTTTCAATGTTGGTCTTTCTACACAGGCTCACTAGTGGATATGAGTAAGTCATCTAATTTTCACACACAATTTTTATTTATTTATTACATAATTGTGCACAGATTACACTCAGCATAAATTTATTACATCATATAGGTGGACAATTGAAGATAGAGACCCCAGCATGGAGAAGACAACACATGTTCCTAGGCTTAGGAGTGGCTTGCCCATCACCTTGATG
>CAOGCB010820805.1:0-14432 GCA_948266635.1 Cnidoscolus chayamansa | reverse complement strand
AACGAGAAGCCATCGTTTTGCTTTATTGACTCTGGAATAAAAGGCTCTTGCCAACTGCCAAACCTACGGGTTAGCTGCCTCTACAAGCCACCTCCTTTGTCCTATTTCACAACCAATATTCACTCATTTCTTTTATTTTTTAAAATAAAAATAATAAATAATCTAATTCAATATAAAATTTAATTGATTTAATTTCTAATTTTAGTTTAAAAAAATTACACTTTACAAAAAAAAAAAGTTAAATTAACTGAGTTTTTTTAAATTTCTATATGAGTTTGAAATATATTGTTTGCTTTTAGGAAATTTTTATCACATGTGGTCGGCTTGCTTCATTTTCGGATCATATCATTAGCATATCATATATATATATATTATCAAAATCATCTTCAAATTTCCATAATCCATCCATGTGAAGACTCTTGGCATTATCAAATCTTGACTTGTTTATATAATATGATACCTCAATTGAGTCTAAATAATTACAAAGTGGAGATATGATTTTAAATGTCTCACTCATTTAATTATTTCAAATTCGTATCGAATATATTTATTAAGTAATAAAACATTTATTTTTAAATTTTAAAGTTGTTTTATATATTCAAAATATCTAATTAAGAGAGAAAAATTTATATTATATTATTTAATTTTTTAAAAATAAATTAGATTTAATTTAAAATAAATAAAAAAAAAGAATGGAATTTGAAGAAATGCAATTAATTGTCATTGCAAAAGTAACAGTTTATGTTTATATAAAAATTAATAATAAAAGAAATACATCCCCCTATGGTAAAAAGGATAAATAGAACAAAAGTCAAATGAATGTTATGCTCACATGCATTTATTGTTATCCTCACCTAATTATTATTATTATTTTTTAATATTCCATGCAACTTTAAGGCCATCTAAATCTAATAATTAAAAACCACCACTTGTTTCACACATTACTTCATCTTCATGTACACTACAAACAAATATCTTATTTATATTCAAACATAAAGTTAATAAATAAATAAAAATTAAAATATAATGAACATTTTAATTGGATAAAATAAAATTTGATTAGTGAATTTCTTACGTATGTAATAATAACTTTTTATTTTATAAGTTAAGAAAATTGCAAAATTAATTTTTATTTAACTTTTTACTAATAATTTATTTTTAAAAAAAAATTAATTTGAATTTTTTTTAATTAGCTATTACGTTAGCTTCACTGAAAAACTGCATATAATTTAGCTAAATGCTGTCAATCAATTATATAATATCATGAAGTCCATCATCTTTCTTTAAATTTATTTGAGCAAAAAGATCCTTATAGTTTTAGAAAATTTCATAATTAATACCTATTATTATCCATATTTGAATTTCATTAACGACTGAATTTTAAAAAAAATAATAATTTTAATTCTTGTAAAATAGGGGGGTAATTAGTGAATTTTTAAAAAATTGAAGGATATTATAATAATTTTGTTATTTAATTACATCTACCTAACTTGCGGTTGCATTCTTTCAAAGGAAGTAACTTTTTAGGTAGAGTTTTAAAATAAAAGGTTAATATGAAAGTTTTAATGTATCCTATTGACTAAAATGAATATATGAATTTTTTTAATAAAAAAATAAAAAATTAATAATTATGTAATGTAAAGTACGCTCATAAATTCAACCATCGAAAATTGGGTGAGTTTGGTATGGAAAATCAATGCAACTTTTCAATATGGATGGAAAAAAAATACTAATTTATTTATTTTTATCCCTTATCATACTTTATTCATTTATAATTAAATATTAAATATCATATTGCATTTTAGACAATTTATTCAATATATTTTGTATTTCTAATTCAACAAATTTTATAAATAATCATAAAAGTTGGCTCTTATATAAATTAATAAAAAAAAAAAAAAAAACTTAAGGTATGCTTTCTGCATAGTTGAACGTGAAATAAAATTATGTGATTTCTTCAATTTAAACTAAAATATTAACTGAATATTTAAATTCAAAAATAAATAGTTTGTGAATATTCACACTTTCAAATCAATGAATATAGGTTCAACATGTGATTGGTTCAGTTTCGAATCTAATCAACATGTTAAAATTAAAGTAACCGAATTTATAAAATATCACAATTGAACTGAATAAAAAATAAATCAATCGAATCAAACCACAATAGTTCGGCTCGATTTAAACTGATCAGTTTTGAACTTATTTATTAAGCTTTCACTTAGTTGAAAAGGAAGGACCCAACTGAGATTAAGGAGAAGGGGATATCATGAGCCGACCACGAAAAAGGTGGTTTCTGCTTTCCTGGTTGGTGATGTTGCGACACAACAAGATGAGGAGAAGTAGAGGTTAGGTTGTATGATGGTTTTGTCGACCACAATGTGAGAAGTCTATAATAGCCTGTTTGAAGGGATTGCTACTCGCGTTAGAATCTCGACCACTCGAAGGTGACCGAAATCCTAACGAGCCATAAACATAACACATTATATTTTTGTTCCTTTAATATTACTTTGAACATTAGTGTAAACATCCATTAACATAATAATCACATGCATTTAAAGGATTTAGGTACACCATAAACTCAAGGAATAATTAAATTCCTAGTACAAGTGTGTACATGCACATGTCATCATAATAAAATTAATATAAGTATCAAAAATCCAAATATAAATATCATTAATACATGAGATTATAAAACATCACTGTTAACATGGTTTTTATAATTAAACATTTTACATTCCTAGGGGAAAAATGCATAACTAAGTCAAAGTGACACATCCAATCTACTCTGCATTTTTCGGTATGTCCTACATACATGTGAAAAACGGAATGGGAATTGGGGATGAAATGAGAGAACATAAAATGGGTAAGCTATTTAAATAACTTGTGAGCATATACAAAAAAATGTATAATATAAAACATAACTTTCATGCATGTGTAAATACAACATCGTCAAATGTTTCACATAGGATAATATTGTCACCAAGATCCTTGAGTAGTTTCAGGTGGCATAGCCATCTTTCGGGAACTATCTGAAATATAAATATGCACCAAGAAGCTCATTTCGACCATCTTGGACTTATCATATGTGTAAACATAACATAAATATCCCCTAGAACATCCCAAAGCCATCTTTGTTTCATCTGCGAGACAATCCATGGTACATCTCGAGAGACATGCTGAACAGACATACATAAAAATTTCTAAGTGACATTCTTAGGGATATAATCTGTGGGTCATAAAACATTAACATACAGGATCTAGGATCGTCCAATATTACCTTTCATATAATCATGTAATCAATTCAATACAACATATCTCATATTCTAATGCAAACATCTATAATAACCGTGATGCATGAACATGCCGTAAACATATCATTTTCTATATCATAAAATGTTTGAGTAGTATCTACTTACCTGAAAACTGACGTGTACTGACGAATCCTCGATTCATCATTGGTGTCCTTGAGTTCCGGGGTCTGACCCTGTATTTTAAACTTTGGATTAGAGACTTAACATAGACCTTAAAACATACTTAAAATAATCCCATAAACTCCCAATTAATATGGCAAACATAACATAGAATAATCCTTGCAACTTAGGTTTAAGATGTTGGATAGATGACTTTCGACGGTTGAAAGTCATCTTTACAGAGACGAAAGTCTCTTTTCGGCAACAATGTTTGGCTGCCGCAAACCCTTTGTGCCACCAGTTTCGGTGGCTAAAAGTCTACATTCAGAGGCCGAAACTGAGTTTCAGCCTTGCCTTGTGAATTGCCTCCAGTTTCAGCAACCTAACCTCACTTTATGTTCTACTTGCCAAAAACTTGCAATTCAACATTTAAACAGTTCTTACAATTATCCATTCAATTCATGCATTTTCCACAAACTTCCACAATTCAGTTTTTTACCATTCATTTATATTTCATATTTCAATTACATGCAAACCTATATTTAACCTTCTAGTACATTTCAAACATTACATATAAAATTTTAAACATTCATAGTCATCATTTATGCCACTTTGTCAATCATCCATAAAACCCTTAAGAACTTAACCTAATTTCCAATGCATGTACTATAGTCTTTGTTAACTCTTCATTTCTAACATTAACTAACCTGGATTAGCGTTTAAAACTTGTTGGAGACTCAGATCAAGCCTCTTTCTTCAAGCTTTTTAAATTTCCTTATGTACTTTGCCTTGCTTTTATAATTTCTTTAATTCTTTAGCTTTTCATATTATTTGATTTTTGTTTCTACTTCCTCTTTCTTGCATCAACTTCCTAAAACTTGAAGGACTTAGGTTTTCTATAACTTGAGAGAAAATTTATTGAGAAAACCCTCCATCACTAGCCTCCACTATTAATAGTGGAGCTAGCCAAACTAGGGTTTGACAACCGAACTTAGGTTCGTCGGCTAATCCTAGTTTTCTAGGCTTGCCTTAGCCGAACTTCACTTTAGTCCTTCAATTTATCTAGCTTTCCATTTTAGTCATTGAAAATTCTATTAAGTCCTTAAACTTTTATAACTTGACATTTTAATCTTCGAGCACTATTCCAGTTCGATTTCTGAATATTCCATGAATATTCTGGTCGAAAACTTTGAATCCGACATCGAAAAAGTGTCGGGTGTTACATACTTTCCCATTTTTGGACATTCATCCTTGAATGTTCACTATACATACATAAAACATACACATAACACATAACATATAGAAACACATCATATAATACATAACATGATGTATTTACATAGTTTTCCTTACATAATGTGGAAGTACTTTTTATTATAACCTTCAGTGTTGAAACAGGTAAGGGTACTGCTAAACCATAGATTCTCTAGTTTTCCAGCTACATTCTTCTACATTATGGTGGTTCCATAGTACTTTAACCATTGGTATCTCCTTATTCCATAGTCTCTTGATCTGCTTATCAAGAATCCTCATAGGTTGCTCTACATATGTGAGATTCTCTATAATCTCAAACTCTCGTTCCTTGAGAACCTTGCTAGGATTCTATACATGCTTTCTCAGCATAGAAATATGGAAAACGAGATGAATCCTCTTTATGGAAGAAGGTAAATCGAGTTTATAGGTGACATCACTAATTTTCTATAGTATCTCATAGGGTTCGATGTACCTAAGAGCCAAATTACCCTTCTTTCTAGAACGAAATACCCCATTCATAGGAGACACCTTAAGTAATACCATGTCCACCTCCTAGAACACCACCTACTTTCGTATGACATCAACATAGCTTTTCTGCCTTCTGACTATGGTCTTCAATATTTCCCTAATTATGGGAATCACCCTGTTGGTGATCTGCACAATCTCGGGTCCAGCCAAAGTACGTTCTCCAACTTCTTCCCAACATATAGGAGATATGCACTTCCTTCCATACAAAGCCTCATACGGAGCCATTTCGATACTCGAATGGTAGCTGTCATTTCCAGTAACTGTAGTGGGTCTAGGCCAGTATGTTATTGCTTCTATTTTCTTAAGATCTACCTCGATGCCATGTTCTAACACCATGTGGCCTAAGAAAGATATACTACTTAGCAAAACTCACACTTCGAGAACTTTGCATACAATTGGTGCTCTTTCGGTGTCTGTTGAACAAGTTTGAGCTGTTGGGCATGCTCATATGCTTTTCTAGAATACACTAGGATATCGTCAATAAAGACTATCACAAAGTGATCTAGGAAAGGTATGAAAAATCTATTCATGAGATCCATGAATGTAGTTGGGGCATTTGTTAACCTAAATGATAATACAAGGAACTCATAGTGCCCATATCTCGTATGAAATGCGGTCTTGGATACATCACTCTCCTTAATTTGCAATTGATGATAGCCTGATCTCAATTCTATCTTGAAGAAGCAACTAGCTCTTGCCAATTGCTCAAACATATCATCAATTCTCGACAATGGATACTTGTTCTTCATGGTGACCTTGTTTAACTATCTATAATCTATACATAATCTCATGGTTTCATGTTTCTTTCTTACAAACAGTATAGGTGCAGCCCATGGTGATATACTTGGTCTGATGAATCCCATGTTAACTAATTCTTGCAACTGTGTCTTAAGCTCCTTCAATTATGCTGGAGCCATATCATAGGGTGGATAGAAATGGGTTTGACACCTGGTAGTAATTCTATCTTGAACTCTATCTACATGTCAAGTGGCAAACTTGCAAGGTCTGTAGGGAATACATTGACGAGCTCACTCAGTATTAACACTGACTCTAGTTCCCTTACACTGATTCATTGTCCTAATATAGGCTATAAATCCCTAGCATCCCCTCCTAAGCAATCTAGACGCTTGCATAAAAGATATCAAACTAGTGGGCATACCTGTGGTATCTCCCTAAAATGTGACATATGACCTGTCTTGTCCTCTGAACTAGACTACCTTGTTCCTGTTGGTGATCTCTACAATCTTGGGTCCAACCAAAGTACATTCTCCTACTTCTTCTCAGCATATAGGAGATATGCACTTCCTTCCATACAAAGCCTTATATGGAGCCATTCCGATGCTCGAATTGTAGCTGTTATTGTAAGCAAACTCCACCAATAGTAGATGTTGCTTCCAAGAACCTTTGAAATTCAAGACACACATCGAAGCATATCCTCGATTGTCTAAATGATCCTCTCATATTGCCCATTTGTCTGGAGATGGAAGGCCATGCTAAAGTCTAGTCGTGTTCCCATAGCATTCTACATAATTCTTTAGAACCATGAGGTAAATTGGGCTCCTCTTTTGGATACTATAGAAACTAGCGTACCATGCAGTCTGATGATCTCTTCCATGTAGATCTATGCCAACCTGTCTACGGAGTAACCAGTCCTTACCGGTAGGAAGTGCGCTGACTTTGTGGGTCGGTCAAATATTACCCAAATGGAGTATGAATCCAACCATCTAGATTGCCCTACTGTCATTTGCCCTACCTCATTTGTATTAATTCTTTTACTACCTTTATGTATTCAAATGGATCATCTCCCTTTACGTACTTCGAAGCATCCAACTTCACGTAGTCGCTCATCTTTGTTTTGCCACTACTCCTCGAAGATTTCCTAGGTGGCTGAGGTGGTGGGGCAACTGGTTCTGTAGTAAAATGTGGAACTGATGGGTTTGATGGGACTGATGGAACTGAGTTCTCTGGTACTACCTGTTATCCCAAAGTTAAGTGACCAAGAGGGGGTGAATTGGTAACTTTTTTATTTTTCTTAAATTTCTAAGTTATTGCTCTAAACTTATGTATGAAATTATGACTATGTACTTCCAATGTGAATTCTATTCTAATTTATTTGTGTAGCTTTGGCAACTAATGATAGTAGAAAATAAATTTAGCTTAGCTAATTTTTGTCTGTGGAAAAGTTACTGTTCACCTTACTGTTCACGCTGAAATTAGCTAAGGACTCTGGTTTGCTAATTTCAAGTTTGTTTCAATTAGTTCTCAATGATACTCATTCAAACTTCAATAAATCTCATTCAGATGACATAAAAGAAATTAATAAGCAATGTATCAAAGGAGTGTAAGGTTGAGAAAATTCCAACACAAAAGTTTATAGTGGTTCGGCTAACTCCGGCCTACGTCCACTCTTCTCAAGCTTCTCCTTGAGAGTTCCACTATCTATCTCTTTTCCCAAGTAAGAGATAAAACCTTTAGAATTCTTCCAAGCTTCATAGGTGCTTAGAAAACCTCTTCCAAGCTTCACAGGCGTTTAGACGGCATCTTCCAAGCTTCACAGGTGCTTAGACGAGCTCTTACAAGTTTGATTCACCTTCAAACTTCTTTAAGCTTCCTAGGTGCTTAACAACCTCTTCCAAGTGATGTACTCTCAGTTGAATAAATTTCTTGATTGAAATTTGAAATACAAAACTGAATCACTTTCTTTTTCAATGAATTACAGTAGAATACTATGAGAAGAGAGAGAGGATTTGCCAATGAAGCTCTTGAATGAATGCTATACAAATTGCTGGAAAGTTTGCTTAAAGATTGCTTAGTAATGTCTTGCCTTCATTAGTCAAAACTTAGAGTAAATGCTGGTATTTCTAAGTGAAAAATTACTGTAAAGTTTCCAGCACTAGAGGACAACAAAACGACTAGTTTTCTAGCAGTTGGAGTCTGGCAGACTGCTGTGCAGACTGTGCATCCGTACTATGTCAGGCTTCTGTTAGGCTTTGCTCAAAATTAGCTTAGCTAAAAATATTTCTAAAAGTACCTTAGCTAATTTTAAAAAGTAGTGTGCTAATTTTGAAAACTAGTTTGGCTAATTTCATTTTAAACAGCTTTTCAAAAACATGTAGTTGCAAAATTAGTTTAGCCAATTTTGTTCAAAAGTAGAATTTACTTGATTTCAAAAATGTATTCTGAAAATTTATTTTTAAATTTTTTTTATGAAAGAGATATTCACTTTTGGTAAATCAAAACTCACTTCTCTTACATGTTTGTGCCTAACTCAACTTGTTCTTAATCTCTTTTTGTCTTGATCTTTTTGTCGTCTATTTTGTCTTCTTCTTTAATTTAAGTTATCTATTTAGTTTGAAACACTCAAGTGATATTTCAACACATTTTCATTTGATCATCAAAATCAGTTTCCTCCTTATGGGGTCAACAATCTCCCCCTTTTAATGATAACAAAACTTAATGAACTCATGAAAAATTTGTAACATAAGACAACATATATATTTTCATATAGAAGACATAAATTTACAAAGAATGCTCTCCCTGAGTTCATGCTATTCAGCTCCCCTTGAATCACATATTCTATCTTCATCCTGTTTCTTAGCTAATCTTATGTAATGTTTCTAGTCATTATAATCATTAGCTAATTTCATTTTTCATTGAGAAATATAAGTCATAGACAGATTATATGAAGTCTCAATAGATCATTGTTTTGAGAAATCAATATGACAGAAAGTGATTTCATTCAACATTCTGGATAGGCACAAGAAAGAACATTAATCAATTTCATCATACTTATGGTAGCACAATAGAGCTCATTTTTTAGCTAGTAAATAGTAAGATTTAAGTGTAACCAGCTAAGTTCATGTACTGAAATGAAAATATTAATCACAACATTATGTCAAATAGGCTAATTTCATAGACACAACTAAGTTTATATACTGTTCATGCTTTTTATTTTTTACTTCATAAAGACAACTAGCAAATTTCATAGTTAGCAGATTTCACAGTTTTCACAGCTAGCAAATTTCACACTTCATCTATATTCTCATTTTTCTTCATCTATTGTCTCATTTCTCATGATTTTTCTCCCCCTTTTTTTCATCACTCAAAAAGAGATTTGGGGGCTTGAAAAAGTAGAAATATTCAGATGAAATGATCGTTATCAGCAGCAGTACTATCTCACAGATCAAAGGCAACATAATATCATCAATTCCATAAACACAATTCATAAGCATTTAGATGAGTGAGATTTATAAATGCAGACAAGTGTACCAAAAATATACTGATATTAGGTATAAATCCACAATGTGTCAAACATAGTGTTGATAACATATTCTTTTCCTAATATTTTAAGACTTAAATTTGATGATTCTAGAAAATCAAAGATGAGAAGGCTTTGCTGCACTTCCATATTCTCCAAGTTTGACAAATTTGGTTTTCAGACCATGTCTTTCACTTCTCTAGAGTGGAGAAGCAAGCACTGGTGCTTTTGGTGGTTTGGCTATTTTTGGGGATTGAGCAATGAATTCTGTTGCAGGTTCAGATTTCTTCATGTCACCAATAGTAGTGCCAGACCTTTTGGATTCAATTTCAGGATTTGGTGAAGAAGTAGGCTTTTCAAAAGACTTAGAGGATGAACCTGTTACTTTCCTAAAGGTCTGCTCAAGTTCTCTTTTACTTGTGGGATCATCCTGGACTTTATCCTCATTTGAGAAGAACTATTTTTCTATTCTTTCTCTTGTGGTGTTGGACTGTTTTTCTATTCAAACAATTGATCAGCCTTTTCTTCAATCTTCTTTATTTGCACCACTAAATCCTTATTTGTTTGATTCTTCAATTTCAATGCATCTGTTTGAAGTCTCATAGTAAACTTCAATCATTCAATAACCATAGCAGCTACACTTTGGATATTCTTGATTAACTCTAAATTTTTATCAGTTATTGTCTCTGCCTCTTTCCCTTTTTCTATTCTTAGTTTGCTAGATTATCCTCTTTCTTCATCCTTATTCTCCTTTTCCTTTCCATTGTCATATTTTTCTATAGCATCTTTCTTTTCCACATTCTTTTCAACATTCTATTTGGTGCTGTAGTTCTCTCTAATGACAAGGAGTTGTGTACCTTTTTCTTCATTACTCAAGTTTACTCAAGTCTATCCCTAATTTTTGAAACACAGGTATGAGAAACATTGCATAGGGAAGATTTCTCATAGTCACTTGAAAATAAGCAAAGCCAAGTTCAGGGGTCTTTTGTGAATTAGGTGTCATAGTCTACACTAGTCCATTTTGTTAAATTATGAGTGACTCCCAATCCTTGGATAGAGAAAGTAAATGATCATTGAATGGAGGATTTTAATCTGTTGAGGGAAATGAATCATAGGCATTTGTCAGAGGATACATCTAAGTCAGGAAACAATGATTCCTTGAAGTCCATTTCATTGTATTCCTTTAGTTTTGCTACATCCTTACAAGATCCTACATGGTTTCCTTCATTTGGGATCTCTAAGGTTTCACTAAGGTCCTAGATTCTCACATAATACATTTTTCTTTTTATACTAGCTGTGAGTTCATTCACACTGTCAAAAGTAGCTAGAGTTTTATAGAATTCTTGTACAAGTTCAGGGTAATAATAAGATTTTAACCAGTCTTTTCCAACCCTGAGCTCTAAATAAATCTAGCACCCAAAACTAACTAGTTCAAAGGCAGTTCATAGTATGTACCTTGGAATGAAAAGAGACCTCATTGCAGCTTGTGTATTCATGAGCTTTGTCCTCTTGACAGGAAGCTCTGAAGGTTCAAATATTTTCACTTCCTTGTTTGCTTTGTTATGGTTTTCAAGTATGGCTCTTTAATAAGAAGTGACTTCTTTCCTACTTGAGAAAAAAGTGGAAATTCCATAACTGTCCCTTTGTTTCATGTTTTCTATAACTGAGTTAGATAGGGACATGACTGTCATTTTTGAATCATCTGACTTTCAGCCTTCTCTTCTTTCTAAAGTTTAATAACGTTTCCAAAACTAGCTTTGCTAATTTTGAAGTTTTACTTTGCTAATTTTGAAGTTTTACTTTGCCAATTTTGAAATTTAGCTTGGCCAAAATCATTTATGATGATTTTAGCTAGCTAACTTTTCTAATACATAGCAATGATTTCAAAACAATAAATTTATACTTCATATAGCAACAATCATGAGTCATATTATTTCAACTAAAAGAAGTTCAGTTGCTATACTTGAGAGTATTATGTATCTGCAACTATTTCAATATTAATCCACATTTTGTAATTCAATCATTCCAAGTTCTCTTCTTATTCTACAAAATGTTTCTTCATTTGAGGGCTTTGTGAGTATATCAGCAAGTTAATTTTTCAGTTGTCATAAACTCTAGCCTAATGTCTCCTTTTTACATATGATCTCTTATAAAACGGTGCCTAATTTCAATATGCTTAGTTCTCGAGTGCTGAACATGATTTTTGACAAATTTATGGCACTTATATTATCACATCTGATTGGTATGCAACCTTTTTTTTTAATTTTATAGTCCTCTAATTGTTGCTACCTATTGCAATATATTCAATTTCAGAAGTTGATAAGGTAACCGAAGATTGTTTCTTACTGTGCCAAGAAATTAAAGGAAAAACAAGGAATTAACACGTTCCTGAGGTGCTTTTTCTATCTAACCTACTGCTAGTAAAGTCAGAATTCACTATATCCTATGAGTTTTATGGTTTCCTCCTTAGGGTGCCATAGTCCTATAGAGATTATGCTTACAAGATATTTAAAAATTCTTTTTACATCAGTCATGTGTCTCTTTTGGAAAAGATTGAAATCTAGCATATAAGCACACACTAAAATGAATATCTGGTCTGGATGCAATTAAATAGAGAAGAGATCCAATCATACATCTGTACAATTTTTGATCAACTTCTTTACCTTTTTCATCCTTGTCCATCTTGATGTTGATGTTCATTGGAGTGCTTATTCTCTTCAATTCTTTCATCTTGAATTTTCTTAGCATGTCCCTGATATACTTAGACTAATTTATGAAGATTCTATCTTTTGTTTGCTTGATTTTTAGTTTAAGAAAGTAGTTAAGTTATCCCATTAAGCTCATTTCAAATTCTGCCTGCATTAGCTTATAAAATTTCTTGCACAGATTCTCATTAGTAGCACGAAAAATGATATCATCAACATAAATTTGTACAATAAGCATATCATTTTTGTGAATCTTTATGAACAGGGTTATATCCACTTTTCCTCTTCTAAAGCCATTTAAAAATGCACTTTTAACATCCATTTGGTATAACATAAAGTTTCTATAGCATGCATATGCACACAACATTCTGATTGCTTCTAGTCTTGCTATTGGTGCAAATGTTTTATCAAAATTTATCCCTTCTTCCTGATTGTAACCTTGTGCAACTAACCTAGCTTTGTTTCTGGTTACATTTCCAAGTTCATCAATTTTGTTTCTGAATACCCATTTAGTTCCTATGATTGAGTAATTTTTGGGTTTAGTGACTAATTTCCATACTTTGTTTCTTTCAAACTTTTTTAGTTCTTCTTGCATGGCTAAGATCCAAGATTCATTATGTTGTGCTTCTTCATAAGTTTTGGGTTGTAACAGTGATACAAAGGCAACATTTTCATGATATCTTTGGATTTGACTTATGGTTATGATTTTTTGAGAGGGTTCACCTAAGATATCTTGTCTAGGATGGTCTTTGTGAAATCTCTATTATGCAGGAGAATTATCATGATTTGGCTTATCTAAATGCAATTTTGTTAGATTAGGTTCTTGTTTTACAATGTCTTCATTTAGAGTTTGATCATTAGAATTTGTATTTTCACTTGACACAACATCTTGAATATTTGTCTTGGGTTCATTTTCTCCATTTCAGTCAGGGTTTAGATTTCCAAAAGTTTCTTCAATTTTTTTTTCAGCTAGATCATTTCTTCCTAGAGTAGGGTATGATTCATCAAAGACTACATTGACTGATTCTTCAATTGTCAATTTTTTTGTTAAACATCCTATAAGACTTACTATTATTTGAGTAACCAAGGAAAATTCCTTCTGTTACCTTATCATCAAACTTCTTTAAATTGTCTTTTTTGTTCAGAATGTAGCATTTACAACTAAAAATATGAAAGTGGGATATGTTTGGTTTCTTCTCTTTCCAAAGTTCATAAGGAGTCCTCTTTATTATAGCCCTAATAGTGACTCTGTTCACAATATAGAAGACTGTATTTACTGCTTGTGCTCAGAAGTACTTAGGAAGATTATTCTCATTTAGTATGTTTCTTCCCATTTCTTGTAGAGTTCTATTTTTACTCTCAACAACTTTATTTTGTTGAGGAGTCCTAGGAGCAGAAAATGAATGAAATATTCATAGTTTGGTGCAGAATTTATCAAATGAGCTATTTTTAAACTCCTTTCCATGATCACTTCTTAGTGAGGTAATCTTAAGTTCTTTCTCATTTTGCACTTTTCTATAGAATTTATTAAATATTTCAAATATTTCATCCTTATGAGTGAGGAAGAATACCCAAGTATATCTACAGTAGTCATTTACAATCACAAATGCATAAGATTTTCCTCCTATACTCATTGATGTAATTGGTCCAAAAAGTCTAAATGCAAAAGTTCCAAGACTCTAGAGGTTGTTACAATAGTTTTTGATTTGAAGCTAATTCTGGTTTGTTTGCCAAGAGAGCATGCTTTGCAAGGATAGTCCTTTTTAAAATTTAGCTTAGGCAGTCCCCTGACTAAATCCTTCTTAGAAATTTTTGAAATTAGATGCATGCTAGCATGTCCAAGTTTTTTATGCCATAACTGACTATTTTCAGTTAAGGTAACTAAACATTTTTCACTATGCTAAAGATAATCTAAATCAAGCATATACACATTTTCATGTCTGGGTGCTACAAACAGTGTTAAGTTACTTAAGTTCATAATTTTCGCAGTGTGTGGTAAAGAATGTTACCTTGAAGCCTTTGTCACAAAGTTGACTTGCACTGAGAAGATTTAATTTTAGCCCTTCAACCAAGGCTACATTTTCAATACTCGATTGATAACCAATAACTCCATTTCCAATTATTTGATCTCTGCCTTTGTCACCAAATCTGACATAGCCCTCATTTCTTAGGGTGAGCTTTGAAAAGTAGTTCTTTTCTCCAGTCATGTGCCTTGAACATCCACTGTCAATGCACCATTTGTTGGATTCTTCCTTATTCCTGGAACATATCTGCTAA
>CAOGCB010820342.1:0-10868 GCA_948266635.1 Cnidoscolus chayamansa | reverse complement strand
TTTTTTTTATTTGAGAAGTTAAAAGTATGGGAGAGAGTACGCATAAAGTTATCATTCCATCTTTCTATTTTAAAGTATACATATGGATGTTCTTTAAAATTACCCTTTCTTATATGTCATTGACAATTTGATATGCCGCTTAACTAGTTATTATTATATGCTTTCATTTAAAGTGACTTTTTTTAAATATAAATTTTAACCTAGTGATACATTACATTTGAATAAATAAATAATAGAGAAACAGAATGGAACAATGGTACTAAAAATGTGATTTTATTTTCACCCTACGAGTTTCTTATCTTTCGGTCCGACAGAATGGTAGGGTGGTAAATCACGATGGCCCAGCACAGTGCAAGTAGAAAGCCGAGAATACAGTGCGCATAAATGATCTAACCACGTAAGTGAAACCCCCAGTTTACCGCTGCCGTATCGAACTATGGCCATTGTATTAAGTCACCACTTACATTATCACTAAGTTAAACCAGTGCGGGCAGTAACAGATAGTAACAAGACTTAATGGAAGGGTGGTGAGGGAAACCATCATTTTGAAGCAATATCTCTCTCTTAGAATCTCAACCGCAAGAAATGGTGAGTGAGAAGCAAATGTTGATAGCTGAAACTTAAAGGTAAGGGAATAAAAATTGAAGGTAAAATAGTTTTAGTGGAGGGAGAATCGAGTGGGAGTAACCTTTGGGGTAGTAGCACTAAAGAGTTTCCCAAATTTCGATGGAGAAGGGCTAGAAGTATGGATACTGAGGAGTGAAAAAATTGCAACCATATTATATGGGAAAGACAAGTGGAAGTTTGTGAAAAAACATGTCAAAAAATATGGAATACTCAATAGAGAAATATGAAAATATGGCTATACCAAGCTACCTTCAACCTTTGCCAACATGAGTTTTTACTGATATTATCATATATTTTATAGAAGGCTGATTTAAATTTTAAGGTAAATAAGTAATATATGTTATCATTTATAGATTCACAAAGTATGCATACTTGGTGACTTTAGCACATTTTTACACTGCTAGAGATATTGTAAAGGTGTTCTTCTTAGATAACGTGTTCAAATTATATTGTATGCTGAAATAATTAAAAGTAATAGAGAAACTATCTTAACAAACACATTTTGGCAAGAACATTTCAAGCTACAAAGAGTATCTTTGAATTTATCCATTGCCTACCATCCCCAAAGTGATTGACAAACAAAAGGATGCCAAGAAACCTATCTAAGATGCATGCGTGATGATGTTTCACAATTTTAGGCACAGTGAATGTCTCTAGCTGAATTCTGATATCATATATCTACTCACCTATCTATAAAAATGACTTCATTTCAAGCTCTATATTAAATGCTCTACCTATGCACATTCCCTACTTCCCTAGAGACCCTAATGTGGCGGCTGGAAGTTGTCATTTCACACTTGAAACATGAGCTTAAGAAGGTTTTAGCACGTATGAAGCAAACATTCAACAATCATAGAAGTGAAAGGTAGTTTTAAATTGGTGATTAGGTGTATTTTAACTGAAACCATTCATGCAACATTCAATAGTATATGAACATCACAAATTAGGTCACCGTTACTAAGATCTTTATCATATTATAGATAAAATTGGACCTATAACCTACAAGCTTCAACTTCCTCTTCAATCAAGATACTTGATGTCTTTCATATCTCTTCTTAAACTCGCTCATACTATCGAGTTCAATTTAGAATTGCCTGAAATTTTTGGTCCAATCACCGTTGTAGAGGAAGATAGTGAATAGGTTGGAGCATCACCTACTGATGCCACTTGGGAGTGGGCTAAAGACATTCAGCTTTGTTTCCCTTCAATTGTTCCTAGAGGAAAAGGAAGCTTTTAAGAAGTCGATATGCTGCGTTTGAATAAATGAAGAATATTGTAACAGGGCATAGCAAGACTCAATAAAACAGAGCATTTTGGTGAAGGCAACCATCATCTTAATGCCAAGTGCAAACAACAAATTGGACGAACACCATTCCCTATACTTCTGAAAGCTAAGATTCGTTATATATCTTGTAATGCAGAGTGGGAATGAATGAATTCAATCAGTGACGTTTGGCCCTTAATCTATTGATTTCATCTACTTCTAATTCTAATTCCTCTTTCCTTGCATCACCCAGGCATATCAATTCTAGGGATAAATCATGAAAACCAATCAAGAAGCTTCAGTGTCACAAGACTAGCAAAATCGGGACTTTAACAGATCACAAAGTTTATCATGTCCTAATTCGTATTAGCAATCGCAGTTTCAATGCCAATACATTTTCCCGTCTTTAAATCTTCTTTTGGTCTGAGAGCCGACATCTTCAGCTCCGAATGAATTAGGAACGGAAGATGTTTACAGAAATTGATGCCTATCAGTAAAAGCAGCTTAAAATCGGTGATTGACATGTATATATATATATTACAAGTTACAAAAATGCTGGTTACCAATGAGAGATGATGCGATACAAAAACTTAATTGCTTGACATAGTACAAATATGTACCCAAGCCAAGAATCCACATTTGACCATCGGCTCGGCAAGAAGAAACGGAGATGACCCAGATCTCGTTTTGAGACTCGTAATGTGCATATGCTTTATAGCAAACTCATCAAACATGCTATAAGATGCCTCAGCAGCGCAGCCCTCTTGGAAAAGAGAAGTTCCAAGGATTTGTTTCACTGCTCACTCATGCTGCTTCCTGCCAACCCATTTTATCCAGGAGCTACAACAGATTATCAAACAAATCAATAGTTTCTGAATGGACACCAGCAATCTTCATCCTCTAGCAAACCTACTTCTTCTGATTCCTCGTCTGGGAGTCATATAAGAAGCTACTTTAACAGCTCTCTCTAGATTATGCTCCTCATCTTCATCACTGGATTCATCAGACCTCCATCTTGGCCCACCATTCACATTTCCATCATCAACAGTGAACCCCTTTTCTCTACCACTGAAATATCCATAAAGCATGAATAAAACAGAAAATAAGAATGGATCAATACTGCATTAAATAAGCCAGAAAATGAAATAAAGAAAAGAAAGAGGAGGCTTCTCTCAACAAAAGAATGAAAATAAGTAGCATAGCTTTCAAAAAGACAAAGTAGAGTGAGGAAGTTTAGAAGAGTTTGTATTTTACCTTAAACTAATATCCATAGCAACATCTCCAGAAGTCATTCTCCAAAGTCCATCTGATCTTTCAGGATGGATCCTTTTACCAGACTCCTGAACAGAATCAGTAGGAAACCCATAACTGCCACCAGACATAGCAATTAGGTTAGCTGTAACCTTGTGGGAATAATGGGAGCTTCTACTTTGGAGTTGCTCAGTGAACCCATTTTGTTCCATTTCTTGTAAGTCGCTATCAAATTGACCATGATGCAGGTCATTGTCAGCAAGCACTCCAAATGGAGTTCTGCTGATATCCTTTAATGGAGTAACACTCATGGGACTAACATGAGGAATTCCAAGAGTTGGGGTGCCGTCATTTTTAACATTCTTGTGATTGCTAAATTGTGGCTTCAGTCCTTTTCCAGCATTTGTGAACAACCTTTCTTGGAGAACTGATGAAGAGCCATAGTTACCAAGTTCAAAGTGATATTTGTCGACAGATCCATCAAGTCGTGCTGGAGTTTCAAGAACTGATGATTTAAATGGAGTTGCATGATTTGTCTGCGGAAAAAGAGAAGAATCAACATATGGGGGAATCAACAAACTGCTTGACTTTGGCCTTTGTACCACAGGAAGATCAGACTTGGCAGGCATTTTAACTTGTTCACCAGAAATATTATAGACCTCAGACACCATTTTTCCAGTCTTTGCTTGCTGCTGTTGGACTTGTGGTAGCAATTCAATGGACTTAGCCTGGTTAGAGCACATAAAATTAGCATAGTTACTAATTTTTCTTTTTCCAAATAGTATGTGCATAGTTTGCATGTCCCATTTGCCTATTTTCCAACTTGCATGACTCAAAAATAATAAAATACAAAATAAGAAAACAAACATAAAATCATCAGTTAGGCACCTTTTAGTTGGACAATACTCTTAACAACAAAACTTCTTACCTATAAGAGTTTATCAAAGCTTACTTGCCCGAGGAAAGTTTGTGAGATTTTGGCAAAATCTAGTTCACCATTATTTTCAAAAGTAGAAAAGATTGAAACTGAAGCAAATCAAACTTAAAATTTAGGGTTTGTGACTTGTTTAGGATAAAGTCGTTAAATTTAAGGTTTGTGACTTGTTTAGGTCCCCCAACAAAAGAATTAATCATTGTCGGACAAACATGTATGCCTCAATGCTAGCAAGTTTTAAGCACTTACAACAAGCCCTGTTCTCCAATCACTAGCTGATCTCATTCTGGATAGAACTTCTTCGCTGGTAGAATTCCTTGAAATGAAATCTTGCTCCAAACTCTGAAGTTTGAGATCAACTTGGCATGCCTCAGCATATCTGTAGCGCTGGATAGTCAAAGAATACAGGGAATATAAAATTACCAGGCTATTTTTGTCTGACATCTTTAAAGGATAAAAAAGAAAAAAAAATCGTTCTAACAAGCTAATGGCATTTGTCTATATGGCCTACAAGTTATATAAAATTAACAGATAAACAAAGAATACAATTTGGACTTCCAAATGCAATATATAAACTTCATCATTCACAAAATCACAACATCAATTCCTCCATGCAATCTTATGCTGCAAAAATTTACTCTACTAGCTGGGACATAGGTATAAATCACACTAGCACTATAAGCTCTATAAATATAGTAAACAAACAATCATGAATTCTAATGTTTTATCTTTCATCATGTTCAATGTATTTTCAATTTAACTTTGTGCTAACTCACACACCAGAATTTCAGCTCCTTGCACATTTGACAGTATTCTCCATTCATAAATGGATCACTAGTCCAAATGGCAATCCATATCAAGATGCTCATTCCTCAAAAATGATTTAATTGGCCTCACAACAATGGTTTGATGATACATCTTTATGATTCTTATGCTTATGATTTTGATTGATGCAAAATCAGATTTACGTGTTGCAAGGGCACAGGCATGTCTTCATCATACTCAAGATACAGATTAATTTATACCAAAGAAAAAAAAAACAAATGATAGAACCAGACTAGTTTAAAGATGCATTTGCATATGAAAATTTTGCTTTGCTATTGCCACACCACATCCCACAGGAAGAACTTATGAACATCTGGAGGGCAGCAAGGGGTAATTAACAAAGAAGTTTTTTTTTTAAATGAGAGTCAGGAATAAGCTATTCCTGTCACCACCACCATCCCGTTGAATTATTATGGTGCAATTCAAATTCATCAAAATCAATCATCACCTATGTGCATCAAAATATTCATGAAGATAGCCACTTCTTTCCTTAAAAGTAAAAATTCATAGATAAAAGCACAAAGCACGGAATTTTGAGCCTGAACAAGACTTAAAATTAACCAAGTCTACAGTTAGTAATTACCTGAAGATAAAATACAACAAGAAGACTTCCAATGGTTGTCGAAGGGTCGTTGACTGCAAATTCCAAAAGACATTTATGGATATATTTCTCTTCATCTAAATTCCAAGGGAACTCTATCATCCGGTCTACCAATTTTCTCTTGATGCAAAGACAACAAATTTCAGTCACCAGTACATCCATCCAGTCCTCCCAAGTCCTTAATTCACATTTTAACTCACTAGAAGCATCCTCAGGTACTTCATCTTTCCCTTTCTTTTCCCTGACTTTGCTGCAGAGCATCCTCTGATGCATAAAAGCTTCAGTCAGAAGTCCACACTCAACCCTCACCCTAACTGCAGTAACAGCCTCGTTCAGTGAAACCATTTGTGATCCATCCCGCCCAGACCACCGCAAGACCATTAGAGCCATTTCTGGGGCTTCCCTTTCTAATAGCACTTGAGAAATCTTAGGATGAGTTGATGAGTTTGCGATCTCAGGAAGAAGAAGACATGCTTCCTAAGCAATATAATTAGAAGAATGATCAGCATATAAAGTTGAGACATAGATCATAACCCTGTGAGAAGACTAAAAACAGTTTCAGCAATCATGCCTTGAATGTGGCTGCACAAAGTTATACACTGAAATTCTCAATACAAATCTATGCCTATACAACATACTGAATGTTTTGAACTTTTTCTTTATGTATAACATATACTAGAATTAAATGCTCTCTCTAGAATCCTTCTAGAAATGGAATACTTTCTTCTAGGGTATTTTTACCAGTTACACAAAGTAGAGGCTCGCAAACATAGTATTGCATACTGCATCTAAGCCTTGATCAAACTAAAAATCAAAGTCAATTCAAAAGTCCACCATCAGCACAATCATTCAGTTACCTTTAGAGTTTCACCTGTGTGGTCGTCCAGAAGATAAAATGCAAGTGATTCAAGTAATGAATGCCTGGTTATACCAAATGTAGCTGCAAAGTCATCTACAATGTGCCTCCAAGTTCCATCCGGCATCATCCAATGCCGATCAAAAAAGTAATACAGTAAATAATCCTCTGTTAAGGAAATAAAAAGTTATGCAAACTGAATATATATGCAATTGCCAAAAGCATATGTGCATATATCTATCTATCTATCTATCTATCAATTTATATATATATATATAAAATAAAATAAAAAGATGATGAAAAACATGAAAAACCAAAGAGAAAAAGGATACAATAGCTTGTTTTGCAACTACCAAATCAGAGCTTCCATGTAAAAAGAGAACATCAACAGCAACTCGTAGACTTTCAAATGGATAGCACCCTCTCACTCCCTCTACCTTAGACCTAAAAAATGATCCATGATCCTTGCATAAAGATGCAAGTAGTAATTCATCCCCTGTTTCCTGTAAATATCCTTGCTCTATCTCAAGATTTGCTAAAGCATCTTCAATGAACAAGGAACCAGTCTGCATATTTGACTCGGCAGATTGATTTACTACATCAGGCCATGAACGCATAATTGCAGCTGATTTCCTTTCACGGACAACAGAGCACCATGATGTAAAATTAGCATGACGAGACTTCATATTCTCCAAAAATTGGTGTCTGATGCACCATTTCATAATCTCCAAATGCTGAAAAAAGAATGAACACCAACAAAATAGTTGCAAAATCACAAGCCGAAAGAAATAACATCAGTAATTTATGGTTTCATGCAGACTTGCAGAGTTGAAATAAATCATATGATGTTTACCTAATTCAAGTTATGCCGAATACTATTTGCACAAAAGCAACAATCATTGTTAATGTAACGGATCTCTATAACATACGCTGTACTTCCTAATTTTAGATAGATTTTTGAAGCCTCAACTAATAAAATGGAAACCTTTCTATTCCAAAGTCCTAATCCTAAAGGACAAACATCACATGATATTCAAACAGGAAAAACAGAATAAAGGCAGTAAATGATTGCACAAATAACAGATTGAAGAAACAAAATCTCTTTCCCATCTGAATATTGTGCGACATTCTCCCTTCAGTGATTTAGAATCCTAACAAGGTTGTGACTTTATTAGTTCAATGATCACATATATGAGAAATCAAAGAAATGAATGAATGTAGATTAAGTACAAAAAACTAAGAATCAGAAGAAGGAAATGTGAACTATAAACAGTAAAAAGAGCAATCTATTGACAAGTTGATCTTTTAAGCAGTCAAACCTGCTTCGTCTTTAAAATGATCTCTTGAAGGATCTGCAAATCATGAAATTGTGCTGAAAGGTTACCCTTAAATGATGACTCCAAAACTTCAAGCACATTCAATAATCCAGCCAGATGCATTGAATGCTTCACAAGAAAATTCAAACTATTTTTCATTTCTTCTGCTTCAAGATTATCTTGTGAAAGTGTTAAGAAGATTATACATAATTTACCATAAAAGAACGTACACATAATAAAAAAAACTTAGTAAAAAGTTTCAATATCTATTATATATAAGATAGAAGGATACATATCCCTTGAAGCTCTAACACAATGTTTCTGAAAGTCCGCTTGCACCAATCCTTCACAACAACTTCATCTAATAAGAAGGCAATGACAGGATCGCTAGACACAGCACTTTCATCCATACAAACATCTGTAACGTCTGTTAAATTTCTATTAAGGATATTCTTAACTTAGAGAAATAGTAAAGATCTATAAAGTAAATAAAAATTTTCTCCCTCTATCCTTTTTTCTTGTACCTCTTTGGGAACTGAAAAGTACATTCTTATAAATTATGACTAATAAGCAATGGCACAATAATGAAGGTACTAGTCTGCCCACTTTTCAAGCATTCCTCTCACTTTTGGTCTTCGTTTGTTCAAATATTTCAGCACAAAAAATGCAAAAAAAGTGATGTTACCATATTCTTGGGAACTCCCACAGAATAATGAGCAAGAGCAGTTATATGGGTGAGATTTGCTTTAAAAATATCATTAATGACAAAGTAGATGCATCATGTCTTAGGTTAACTAAATATGAATGCAATAAAAGGATACAGTGGCAAATCAAAGAAACCAAGTTATTTTCCATAGCAACATCAAATAAAGAATAAAGACGCTGGACATCAGCAGTCAATTGATTGTCCCCATCTTCTTTCTCCTGAAATCTTTCATCACATTTTTTTGAAATAAGACCAGCCTCTATGCACTCGTAGTAAAGGCGATAACGGAGCCTATTGGTGCTATTTGGAATGGGGATTCTACAAATTGGGCAAAGATCACACCGCTGACTACATTCTGAACATAAGGAAGCATGCCCACATGAGACCAGTGCATACTGTACATAGCGTCCACAGCTTCTCAAATCTCTAGTAGCCCGACAGCGCTCGACTTTTGCTTCACTGCACAACTCAATTAAATCAACAGATGCCAAATGTTCCAATGCCTCCTGAAAAAGGGATTAGAATCACAATATAATTTCTCACAGACTGGATATAACAGGATTACTTTATCAAGTACCAATCAGAGTCAATTTGCAGATTCTTAACACCTACATTAAACTAAAAAATCTGAATTTGGATGTCCTCCATTAAATATTATCCATTAATATACAAGGTTATAACAACAACAACAACAACAAGCCTTAGTCCTAAACAAGTTTGGGGTCGGCTGTATGGATCCTCTAACAAATAAGGTCACAATCAATATCAACAATCATACGCCTTAGACTCCTTCCATTATGCGGATTTTTCGCCTCCATTCAAGTCTATTACTAACTAAATCTGCATCAATATTTAAGGCTCGTAAGTCTCTAGCTATTACTTCTTTCCAAACTGTCCTAGGTCTACCTCGACCTCTCTTAGCCCCATCAACCATCAAGTTTTCACACTTGCGAACCACCGCATGGGGAGGTCTCCATAAAATATATAAGGTTAACTTTAGTATTTATTCCGTGAAAGAAATGGTAACTGTCCCTATGAATGCATTCAACAGGACGGCATTTGAGTCTGCAATTCAGTCCAGTCCCAGTTTAGTATGAAGAAAAATGCCAGACAAGAATTGCAATTTACCCAACAGCTACCATTAAATCCTTACTTTCTAAATCAGCTTATCACATAACCATCTGAATTTACCAGGTAGGTAGTCCATACATCTTGAGTTCACAAACCCATACATGTATATCAACACTCTATTAGTCTCTAATCATACCATATAATTTCAGTTGCATCATGACTCAAGAACTAAAGTGAACTCACTGATTCATTCTCAGTTCTACTTCTAAAAATAATTAAAGAACACCACCTTCAACCAGCACCAAGTCTCAAACCCCCATTTACCTCCTCGAACTTACTTCAGATTATATCCAATCCCAACCTCAGAAAAGTGAGCATTTCACGTATCAACGCTAACTAGGTAAATGTAAAATGGGCAGTTTAATAATATGAGCAGCAATACCACCAAAAGAAAAAAAAAAACAAAGCCAAAAAATGGGATAAACCAGGAGCCTTGGTCACACATCTTTCACAAAAGAGTTATATAGCTTCTATAGCACAAAATTAGCTTCATTAGTTCAAAAAATACTATCTAGAAGCCAACCAGGACTACCTAAAATCTCAGGAATAATAGACAAGATTTTCAAAGCACTTGCATTGGTTCCTATAATCAAAACCTCACCTCCACCTTTTGCAGGGGGGAGGGGGAAGAAAAAACAAAAGTGGCGTACGAAAATTGAATTAGGCGGATGTTTAATCATAGTCTCTCCAAAACCCTAAAAATACAGCAACACCTAGGGTTTTACATGTTGATCCATCTTGATTAATTAATAAATGATAAATGAATTATAGAATGGTACCTGAACAGCTCGGCTACTGTAGTTAGGTTGCAGAGGATGAGTGACTGATCTAGCTGTGCTGCCGCGATCGGCCATGGTGGAGGGCGAAATCCGACCGTTGAGATGATTTCGCTCCATTGCTCTTTCAAAACCTTAACTACGGATCAAAACAGAGAGGTGAGGATGAAAATATAGCACCGGGAGCTTTTAGGGCTTAAAAGAAAATTAAATAAATAAATAAATAAAAAGAGCGGTGGAAGATGGTGCTACAGGCGCAGGGACAGCGAGACCCAAAATTCAAATTAGCACCTATAATCTGCTAATGCGTTGAAGGTCGCGGGTTCCAAATCACGGGTCGTGTTTGGACCAATGGTCTATGAAATTGGGCTTATTAGCTCGGTCAGTTGTTCATCAGACTCGAATAGAAGTCCGATCAAATCGGAATATGTTCGGACCAAATATCAAATAAGAAAAATATTAAAATGAAAGATCAAATCAAGAAAGTATAGATGAAACTGAATTGAAATAGATTAAATATAAAATATATAATTTTTTAATTTAAATGTAATTTATGTAATACGTAATAATTTTTATAAATT
>CAOGCB010819781.1:0-16624 GCA_948266635.1 Cnidoscolus chayamansa | reverse complement strand
AAAGCGAAAAATTTTCACAGGATTTGGGCGACGATCCAAAATATCCCTTACAGGGTAATTAATGATTTCATGTAGAGAGAGTAGGGAATCATTGGTTATTCTGTGGGAGACATGCCATGGAAATGGTGGCATGTTACATATTTTATATCACAAGTCACCACATATTTCAATAACAAATTACAATCACAATAACAATCACCACAAAACATATATTAGTTTTGTAATTCATTTCTCATTCTCATGTTGTGAATACTCGAATTTTGAGACTCAGAAAGTATGTTTTCCTGAACTGCAAACAATCCGACAGGACCGGAGGCCTTTCAGAAAATCTTCTGGAAATAGGCCAATATGGTACTCAAAACATCCGGAACGTCGCGAGGGACCCAAAGGTACTCTAGGAATAATTTTTGAAGGTCTGAAACTCCCGAAAAAGCCTCCAGAATGAAAATCAGCATTCTCGGCGATCTGGAACGCCAAAGCCGGTGCTCGCGACCGCCGGAAGCTACCGCCGGATCCTTACCGCCCTTCCCGGCAGTAGCCTACCGCCGACGCTGGCAGTAACCTACCGCCGAGGCCGGCGGTCATGCCCGCCCTCAATGGCGGGTCCGCCTGCCCCCGACGGCGGGTCCAACCGCCTTCCTGCCCGTTTTTTCCTATAAATTCAGCCCCAGACCTTCAGTTTTACTCACTCAGTCTGTATTGACAGACGATCACTCTCCCTCCCTCGCTCCTTGCGATTTCTTTTATTGCTTTCTGCATTCATTAGTTTTTTTAGCATCATTTTAGTTGTGTTGTGATCACCCAATTAATCTAGCATTATTGGAGATCTAGCAAGCTGAAGCTCCGCAGTGGAAGACGTCTGAATCAGGTATACCCCAGAACTCTGCTTATTTCAATTCAAGTATCATATGCATACTTCTCTTCTACTCAAATTCTGAATCCAATCATTGCATAATGCATCCATCTCATTAAAATTTAATTAAACAGATCTAAAGCTAAAATGCTCGGTTAATCAATAATCGAGGTATTCAAGCTAGATCCGAACTCATGGGCTAAAAAGTGTCTAGTTAATCCATAACTAAGGCATATCACCCCTAGTTCGTACAGATCTGGCCTAAAAGGCCTAATAAAATCAGATATGGCCTAAAAGGCCCAATAAAACCAAATTTGGCCCTAAAGGCACAGAAAACCAGATTTGGCCCTAAAGGCCCAATGAAATCAGATCTGGCCTAAAAGGCCCAAAAAACCAATTTGGCCCTAAAGGCCCAAAATCACAATCAGGCCCTAAAGGCCCAAAATCACAATCAGGCCCTAAAGGCCCAAAAAAAACCAATTTGGCCCTAAAGCCCCAAAATTTCCAATTTGGCCCTAAAGGTCCAAAAATCACATTTTGGCACTAAGTGCCCAAAAAACACAATTTAGGCACCAAATGCCCAAAAAATCAATTTAGGCACCAAGTGCCCAAAAAAATAATTTTGGTACTAAGTACCCAAAAACCAAAGCCCTTTTAAAAAGGCAATTCCGAACTACGTTGACTTTGATCCCTTATTCAAATAAAGGGTACGTAGGCATATTTGGGAATAAACCTCAAATAACAAGTCATAATTTTCAAAATAATCAAAATTGCCAAAAGCATCCAATTCATCAAAATCATCAAAACAATTTTCCCTACATTTCAGCTACATTTAAAATGGTTAGTTAATCTGCATGACATGGTCTCGGGATCCACCTCGGTTTCGTAGATTGTGCTTTAAATCCATTGGGCTAATTAATCTAAAAATTAGGTTAATTAATTAAAAAGGAGTCACATAGGGTTTTTCCTAGTTTACCCTAAAATAATGAAACGAGGTGGCGACTCACACTCACGTGCATTCATCCCTATCACATTGCATTTGCATCCACTGCAAAAATGCATTCACTCGGAGAGGGGTTCACACATGTATAAAAATCCACTTTTATAACAATTATCACAGGTGGCTCCCAAATTACATATCAATAGCTCACCTGATTTTCAAATAATAATAACTTTAAGAAAGTCACAAATGCATACACATTCCACCACATGTCTCATGCACACAGTAGCATGATGGTTTCATAACTTACCACATAACAAATAACAATTATTTAAACACATAGTCATCGTGCACAATGTTACACAATGACCCTATAACTTACCTTCTTTTGCTTTCCCTTTATCGATCCTCTCACGTTCCATAGTAATAGGCTCGCTCCGATTACCTATTCATATTACATTCTCACATCAATATTCATAGCATTTTCATTCAAAAGCATTAATTAAATACTATGAATTAAAGTCTACCCATATCTTCCCAAAACTTGTTCTAAGTCTTATCTTTTCCCAACATTTCTCCTTGACAGAAGCAAGTCGCGCTCGTGAACATACAAGTCGCGCTCGCGAATGCTTCTTCAAAGTTACTGTCTCGTGAAACTAAAGTCGCGCTCGCGACTTTGCAAATAAAGTTTATGTCTGATTTTTAGACCATTTTGCGCTCACGACTTCTAATGTCGCGCTCGCGAATTTAGCTAAAAACCTACTGTCTGGTTTTGGTCCACTTTCGTGCCCGCGACTTTAAGAAAGCCTTGGTCGCGACTTCCATTCCCAGAGGCAAAAACCTCACTTCTTTCAACTCTAAATGTGCTAAAACCTTATACACGACTAAACCACTTCATATTCAACTCTCATTCAAGTTCTAGCTCATGTTCAATTCATTTGAGCCACTTTCTACTTAGCTTAGTTTAATAGCAAATCAAGTACCTCTAGTACTAACCTCTTGTGATTTCAGTCCATTCCACCTATCCATTCAAGTCATTTTAAGCTCAATTTTTAAATGAAGTTCTATACCATATAACTAAAGGTTCATTCAAAATTTCACGTCATTTGGACTCAAATAGAGTACCAAATTAACCATTTCCATTTCTGTAGACTTGTTGCAGAATCACAATTCACTACTCCCTTATCTAATATCTTTCACCCATTTAGGTTCTGTTTTAGTCAAAGTTCCAAACATAAAACTTTTAGCTGACATCCAACCAAACTTCATGCCAAATTTCATAACTTTATCTCTTCATTATGGCCTTCAAAGCACTTAAAATATTAACTGCTCTGTTCTGAAATTCCAGAACTAGCAGTTTTGACCTCTTTCTATTCTTCCTACTTTTCATGCATCAAATGATCTAATTTCATAATTCTAGACATTTGTAGCTAACATTCTAAGCTTTCTACCAGTATATTATTTATCAGTTTTGGACTTCATTTGGTTCACCAAAACCTTAGCACGATTTTACTGTTCACACGACCCTAATTTCTAGTTTTCACCCTTTAACCCATTTCTCACTTCTTTGGTTTTGGTTACTTTGATTCAAAGCTAAAAACCATGTTGTCATCAAAACATGCTCTTTACCAGTTCTCTAAGTTAGATAAAATCTCAACCCTAATTTTCCCTTTTTATAAAAATTCATTTACTATATCAAAGTTAGTAGGAGTTCATACAACTAACCTTGTTTGTGCTTGTCTTCTTCTTCCTCTTCCTCTTTCTCTTCTTCTTCTTTCTCTCTTCTCTTTTCTTTCCTTTCTCCCTTCTCTCCCGTCTGTTCTCTTTCCCTCTTTTGATGTCTGCTAGTTGTTTTGCTTAGTTTTGTTTAAGTATAATTTTATTTATTTTTCTTTTCTTTTATTTTTCTAATTCCTTTTTCTTTTATCTTTTCATTTTATTTTCTTTTACTTTTTCCTTTCATTTACTATTTCCCCTTTTTATTTCCTTTTTCTTCCACAATTATTCATTTCTACATTTATTTTATTTTACATTTCTTTTTCTTTACTACTTTCATTTGCTTCACTATTTTCATCTTATTTTCTTTTCTAATTTCTTTCTCTATTTTGCATTTACTTTATTATATTTCTTACTTCATTTACTCATTTCCTTGCTAATTTCATCATTTTAGGTACCTAATCGTCTAGGCCCTAAAATCCGTTCATGACAATATCTATATGCTATCCTTCGGTTACCATCTTAATTAACTAGGGCAAAGTTTCCATTATTAATTTGTAATTTCAATTTCTCCATTTCCTATTCACCATGTAATGTTTTACCGATTCATCATACATTTCACATGCAACTTGATAGATCTCTTATTTATCATGTTCCATTGTTACTTAAAGGTTACACACAATAAGCCATATCACATTTTCTTGTTGATTATATTCCATTTCTATGTCTAAGGCTACAACCATAAACATTATCCATGTTCCAGGTACATTCTTGTTAATCATATTTCACTATTTTAGTAAGGCTACCACTGATACGAGCATGGATCACCACATTATCTTAGAGTGGCAAGGAATTGGAACACTAGAAGAGGAGATCAATATGCTACATGAGTAAATTAAAATATTATGGGCCTAGAAGCTAAAAGATATATTCAAAGCTTTTGTGATGTCAATGGTCCTACAAGAGTTTAATGAGTCTGAGATAAAAGCGTGTTATGGGATTGAAGAATTCAAGTTTGAAGACAAGCCAATGGTGATATATCTTTATAATTATGGATCTGAATTGAACAAGATTGAAGAATGACTTACTTGAGACAACCTTGATTAAGAAAGCCCATTCAACAATATATAGACTTATATTTTGGGCTATTTTTATGGCTATCTATGTAATATTTTTGGGCTTAAAAATAAATAAAATCAATCCCATTTTATTTAGGAAAACCTTGTATAACATAGGTATTAGAAGTTTTATAAGACTCTTTTGTTGAATAAGATTAGTTTTATCTTCTTTTTGAAGTAGGAGTTATATATCACGTAGAAAAGTATTGTAACACTCTGTAAACTCTATATTTGCAGCAAATATGAGAGATATGAGTGATATTTTCTCAATGAGATTTTCTTTCCTTTTCCAACATGAGTGAATTGCTTCATTCGATATTGCACCAAGAATCGCGAAACTTATCAAAGTAATTCTTGTGGTGTTATTCATTCTTGTTTATTCGTCCTATTGTCTGTGTTCTTAATTACAAGTTAATTAAGGGTTCAGTAGGATACTTAAACAAGAATTCCATAACTTATCAAAGTATTTCTTATGGCGTTATTCATTCTTATTATTCGTCCTATAGTCTGCGTTCTTAGTTACGAGTTAATTAAGGATTCAGTAGGATATTTATCCCTTTGATTTATCTCAAGTTGAATTCTTGCTAAATTTGTGTTTTGTGGTTTTTGGATCCAATCGTGATCTTGGGGTTCCGCATTAATTTGGTATTAGAGCTAGGCTTAGATAAATTGAAGTTTATCTAGTATTTTTTTCTTTACTTATTATTTTATGCAATTTTATTTAAAAAAAAGAATTTTTTTTGTTTCTTTTCTTTCTTATTATTTACTGCAATTTCATTCAAATAAAAAAAAAGTAAAAAAAATTTCCTAAAGAAACAAAAGATCCTTATGTTTGCTATTCTTTTTTCCTTCTAAATATTTGATTTATATCACTTCTTTTAAATTGTTGCTGGTTATATTTTGACTGTGTGATTCAAAAGTGCAACAAAAGAAAGAAGCTTAAGCGAGAAAAATCTTTAGTGTGAATACCTTATTTGAGGGAACTAAAAAATCATATCTAAAAGATTCAAGGATGAATCTTCTTGAACTTCAAGGATTGATACGAGGATGGATCACCACATCATCATAGAGTGGAAAGGAATGGAAATACTAGAAGCGGAGATCAATGTGTTATATGAGCCTATTAAAATATTATGGGTCGAGAAGCTGAAGGATACGTTTAATGCTTTCGTGATGCCAATAGTCATACAAGAGTTTAATGGGTCTGAGATAGAAGTGTGTTGTGGCTTGAAGAATTCAAGTTTGAAGACAAGCCAATGGTGATATATCTTCATAATTATGGATCTAAATTGAACAAGATTGAAGAATAACATACTTGAGACAATTGTGTCTTAATTAAAAAAGCATGTTCAACAATATATAGACTTATATTTTAGGCTATTTTGTGGGCTACCTATATAATATTTTGGGCTTAAAAATAAATGAAATCAGTCCCATTTTAGTTAGAAAAATCATGTATAACATAGGTATTAGAAGTTTTATAAGAATCTTTTGTTGAATATGATTAGTTTTATCTTCTTTTTGAAGTATGAGTTATATATTACTTAGGAAAGTATTGTAACACTATATAAACTCCATATTGATAGCAAATATGGGAGAGAGATGAGTGATATTTTATCAATAAAAATTTATTTTTGTTGTCTAACATGAGTGAATTGCTTCATTCGATGTTGCACCAAGAATCACAAAACTTATCATGGTACTTCTTGTGGCGTTATTCATTCTTGTTTATTCGTCCTATTATTTGCGTTCTTAATCACAAGTTAATCAAGGGTTCAGTAGGATACTTAAATAAGAATTATATAACTTATTAATATACTTCTTGTGGCATTATTCATTTTTGTTATTCGTCCTATAATCTGCGTTCTTAGTTACGAGTTAATTAAGGGTTTAGTAGGATGTTTATCCCTTAGATTATCTCAAGTTGAATTCTTGCTAAATTTGTATTTTAGAGTTCTTGGATCCAATTGTGATTCCTGGGTTCTAAATCAATTTGGTATCAGAGCTAGGCTTAGATAAATTCCAAGTATTTTTTTCTTTTCTTATTATTTTTTGCAATTTTATTAAAAAAAAAAGAAAAAAAGTTTTGTTTTTTTCCCTTTCATATTATTTGCTGCAATTTTATTCAAAAAAAATGAAAAAAAGGTTTTGTTTCTTTTCTTTTCGTATTATTTGCTGCAATTTTATTCAAACAAAAAAGAAAAGGAAAAAAATTAAAAAAATTTCCTCAAGAAGTAAAAAATCCTTTTATTTGCTATTCTTTTTTCTCCTTAATATTTGCTTTATATTAATTCTTTTAAATTATTGCTGGTTATATTTTGAGTGTGTGATTCAAAAGTTCAATAAAAGAAAGAAGCTTAAAAGGATCAGGGACCGGTTGAAGAATTCCAGAGATGGACTTGGACCAACTACAATATAGGATAGGCCGGTTGGAGAGTTGAGGGTGAATAGAGGAGGTGGACCATTGTCCATGAAGTGAGCCTATTGAAGGAAAAAAAATGGGAAGTGGAGTGTAACATTCGGTCAAGAAAGAAGAGTGACCGTGGGAGGTATGGATTAAGAGACAAAGCTTCAACACTTGTGATTGCATGGACACACTTAAGACATGTTGCTTTGAGAGTAAAACACACCTGGACAAGGGAGAGAGTTAGTGGAGTTAGAAAAAGAGGAAGAGGGCCACAGCTTCACTTTGTTCCCTAACCTAAAATTGTGTTCAACAACTTCATCTTTTTCAAACCAAATTGTGTTCCAATTTCAAGCATCGGTGAGCAGGTTTTGGGTAGAAGAAGATAGCAACTAAGCAAGAAGAAGAAGAGAAACATTCAAGCAAAAGGTAGGCAGCCATAGCACCAAGAAACTGAACCTTTCTTCTTCATTCTAAGTTCAAGTCACAGTTTTGAGTAGGAATTTGAAAGAGGAATAACAACTTGGTAAGAGTAAAATCAAGAGCCATTTGAGCAAGGTGTGGACAACCATTGAGATAAGAAAATCGTGGTTAGAAGGACCAAAGAAAGGAAGGAAAGAAGGAAAGTACTAACAACTTGTATATGAGGTTAGGTGCAATATTTACACTTGACAAATTGGTGTGTTGTATGACTAAATGACTTGAGTTTTAGGTGTTAAATGTTTCTTAATAGTTTGTAAATCTTGAGTTTAAAAGTATTGGTGTATTATGAATGGATGGATGGATAGAAATGAGGGACTTGAGTTGCATTAAAAAAATTAACTTAAACAAATTAAACCTATTTAGACCGAAGGTGACAAATGAAAGAAGCTACATGGACAGTAGATGGGACTTGAGTTGGGTAAAAAAATGACGTATGCCAAATGAACCATTTGGACCGTAGGTTATTAAGAGAAGAAACAATGTTGACATTAGATTATTAACATGGAATGGACAATAGGTTTTTGAGACCAAATGAACCAAAATGGAAAGTGACTTTGCATTAAAAAATTGGTAAGAAATGGACCAACATGAGAATGGAATAAGTGGACCATAGGTTAGGAACTTGAAATTAATAATATGTATCGAAATGTGATGTCATGAATGGACCAAAATAGAACTATAAATGGTATACATAAAGAATGATGTATATGAAGAACTAAAATGGAATAAATTATTTAAGTGTATGGAAATGTGAAAACCAAATAAATTAAATTAGGAAATTGAGTTTGTATAATTGTAAATAATTTAGAAGAAATTAAGATAGACACAAAAACATCTAATGTGCAAAGAAAACTTAGGTGTCACAAGAAAGAAAAACAGTGTAGATGGAATTGTTAAGGTTGCATAAAATAAATAATATTGGAACATAGTTAATTTATGAAAGAGAAATAATGAAAGTCTATACATGAATTATTATGAAAAATAATGGAACATGTGCATAATGAACTAAGAGAAAAAAATATTGGAAATAATGATTAAGGACTAGAAACATGATTTAAATATTAAGATAAATTCTTTAAAATTTATATACTAAATTATGTGATAATTTTAATGACATGGAAATAAATAATGGTAAACAAAAAGTGGTAAAACAATGTTACAACCTTATGATTATTGTAGTAGAAATCGAGGTTAGTAATGGGTATGGTATGCCATAGACTAGCAGATCTGCTTATTATTTATCGGGGATACAGTGAGGTACCCTAATTATTGGGGATCCAGTGAGGTACCCTGATTATCGGGGATTTAGTGAGGTATCCCATACGGATAAGTCCATTGTACTTTTCACCTATTAATTGGCTACGACCCTATTGTATTGTTAGCTTTAGCCCTATTGATATTGATTGGCTTTGGCCCTATTGATATTGATTGACTTTGGCCTTATTGGTTGGCACACAGTGCCCTATTGATTGATTGGGTTTCAACCCTTATTGATTTTCATGTCTGGCATTCATTTCTACATAATTATCTTGGTTTAATAATGATTTATTGAAACTATTGAATTATTGGGAAATTACTAAATGCGAAAATATTATTATTGACTGAATTGTTACCGAATTAAATGTTGGTACCGAATTGACACCAAATTTTAATGTTGATACTGAATTGATATTGAGATTGAATATTGATACTGAATTATTACAGGATCATATATTGACATTGAACTGATATAGAATTAATTGTTGATACTAAAATTGATAGATAAATTGTGATTATAGTTATTATAAATATTTTTATTGTTATTATCTATTCCCACTGAGTATGGTTAGTGTGTTGGTTCTTGCCATACACAGGTACCAACCCGTAGACGTAGTGATATCAGCTGAATTTACAGGTCTGAGTGCATCATAACTGATTAGTCTTATATTGACAGTGATGTTTCTTTTTGGCATGTACAGTTAGGAAATTTTAATGTAAAGAAAATTTTTTTTTGTAACTCTAAATTTATAGATTAATAATAAAATAGTATTTGAAATATTTATTTAATTATTTTATTATTACTGATTGTCATTATTGTTTATTGTAACGGCGAGCCAAAACTTATCAAGACTTTCATAAGTCTCGGAAAAGGGTATTATATTTAGTGGTATCAGAGTAGAGGTTTAGATGATTCTAGGCCAAAAGTAATGAAAGACGCATAAAATACGTAAAATGTGATAATTAGAGTACATGCCAAAGAGTCAAGTTATGATGCTAATGCATATCTACGTTGGTACTTGTGGGTCATAGTGTGATTATTGATAAAATATATAGAGATTGTCCTGTTAAGATCAATAATTGCATTTTCCCTAGAGATTTGATATCATTGACATTCAGAGAGTTTGATCTAATTCTTGGCATGGATTGGCTACATAGACATCGAGCTATAGTAGACTGTGGGGAAAAAAAGACTTCTCTAAAGAAGGCAAATGATGAAGAAGTGGTGTTCGCAAGCCAGAAATCAGATCATATGGCTAATGTGATATCAACTACTACTGCCAAGAAATTGATACAAAAGGGTTGCACAACATATTTGGCATGTATGCTTCAACCAAATAAGAAGGATTCAAGTGTACATGACATACCCACTGTATGGGATTTCACGGATGTATTTTCGGATGAATTGCATGGATTGCCACTAGATAGGGAAGTGGAATTTGTGATTGATGTGGTACTTAGTACAACACCGATATCAATAGCTCCCTATAGAATGACCCCGACAAAGTTGAAGAATTGAAGATTTAGTTACAGGAGTAGCTAGATAAGGGTTTCATTAGACCCAGTGTATCCCCGTGGGGTGCACTAGGATTGTTCATTAAGAAGAAATATGGTACTTTTCAGCTATGTATTGATTACCGACAATTGAATAAGGTCACCATCAAGAACAAGTATATGTTACCACAGATATATGACTTATTTGATCAATTTAAGAGAGCTAGTGCATTTTCAAAGATTGATCTAAGATCGAGATATCATTGATTGAAGGTAAAGGATATTGATATCTCTAAAACTGCATTCAAGACTATATATGGACACTGAGTTTTTGGTCATGCCATTTGGTCCGACGAATGCATCAGCCACATTCATGGACCTGATGAATCATATTTTTCATCTGTATTTGGATTACTTTGTAGTGGTGTTTATAGATAATATCTTGATCTATTCTAGAAGTGAAGAGGAGCATGACCAACATTTATGGATACTTTTGCAGATACTAAGAGAGAAGCAGTTATATAGGAAGTTCAGTAAGTTCGAGTTTTGGCTACATGAAGTAACTTTCTTAGGACAGGTTGTGTAAGTAGATGGTATAAGGGTAGATCCTAAGAAGATAAAGGCTATTGTAAAGTGGAAATCCCCGAGTAATGTTATGAAAGTCTGTAGTTTCTTGGGATTAGTGGGATACTATAGGCGATTTGTAAAGGGATTTTCGCTAATTGCAGCTCCATTGACGAAACTATTACAAAAGAATGTTAAGTTCGAGTGGAATGAGGCATGTTAAAAGAGTTTTGATAGGCTAAAAGCTATGCTAAAATAAGCACATGTTCTTACACAGCTAGTGTTGGGAAAAGATTTTGTGATATACAGTGATGCTTCGCATAATGGGTTGGGTTGTGTATTAATGCAAAAAGGTAGAGTAGTTGCATATGCATTTAGATAGTTAAAAATACATGAGAAGAACTATCTGACAAATAATCTGGAGCTAGCAACCATTGTATTTGCACTGAAGATATGAAGGCATTATATCTACGAAGAGAAGTGTTATATCTACACTCTATAACAATATCCAAGTGGAAATGGGATCAAATAATGATGGATTTTGTTGCTAGTTTACCTCTTACACAAAAGAGGCATGATTCTATCTGAGTGATTATTAACATATTGACTATGTTTGCACATTTCTTACTGGTCCAGACGAATTACACACTCGAGCAGCAAGCTGAGTTGTATATTCAGGAGATAGTGAGATTACATGGAGTGCCATAATCCATTGTATCAGAAAGAGATCCAAGGTTCACAACGAGATTTTGGAACAAATTGCATGAATCATTAGGTACCTAGCTGAATTTTAGTATTGGCTTTTCATCCTCAAATAGATGGTCAGTCTGAAAGGATGATTCATATATTAGAAGATATTCTATGGAGCTATGCTATTGCTTTTGAAGGGAACTAGGAGAAATACCTACCACTTGTAGAATTTGCTTACAATAATAGTTGCTAAGCAAGTATACAGATGGCACCTTATGAAGCACTGTATGGGAGTAAACGTCGAACTCCTATCAGTTGGGTCGAAACTAGAAAGAGTCAGTTGGTAGGTATGAAATTGATTAGACAGGCTGAAGATAAAGTAAAAGTAATCATGGAGTAATTGAAAGCAGTTAGTGATCAACAAAAATCATATGTAAACTTGAAAAGAAAAGATATTTAATATTAGGTTTGTGAAAAAGTGTTTTTAAAAGTATCTCCATGGAAGAAGATAATCAGATTTGGGAAGAAGGGTAAATTAAGTATGAGGCTTATTGGTCCGTCAGAGAACTTAGAGCGTATTGGACTGCTAACCTACAAACTTGTACTACCGCCAGAGTGATATGAGCACAACCACACTTAAGAGGAATCAAGATCATGAGCTGGCATTACCTCAAGGACCTAGGACAAGATCAAGATACAAGCAACTCAAGCAAGCATTGTAAGGATTCTTGAAACCTTACATTGAAGCTTTGCAAGTTCATTATGATGTTGGAACTCATGGGGAGCAATCTACGCATCCTTGGTCAAATGTCACCAATGGGTTTCAAGAGCATTTATTTGTTTTCTTTCCAGTTTTTAATGAATAATTAAGATACTTTATACTTTGGGCAGCCTTTAGGTATTTCTTTATTTTAAGGGGATTCTTGGGCTTTCTGAGCTATGGGCCTTGGGAGAAGGCTTCGATGGACTTTATGAAGATTCTTAGACTTGTAAATCTCTATTTTAGATGGGATTTTTAATAGACTTTGTAAACAACATTTCCATTTCGAGTTGCGCTTAAAACTTCATGTTTTGGATTATTTTGTTGGGATTTTGGTTGCCTAAGGTTAGAGTTGGCTGCCTAGGGTTGGGATTTAGTATAAATACCTTATTTTATCATTGTAACAACACTTTATCAATATTATTAATGAGAATTTCAAAAATTTGCTTTGCAAAGTTTCTTTTCTTCCTTTGATATTTGAGAGGGCATTTTGATATCAACATTGCATCAAGAAATTAGGTTAGGGTATGTATTTCTATATGCATGTTTGAATATGATCCTTCTTGTGATAATCATTATGAACGGTCTTATTGCTTGTTCAATATAGGATGTTCTAGATTGGGGGTTTGGGTTCTTATTTCTGTTTGGGTATCAGGGTTATGCTAAAGGGGGTTTAGTCTCTTTGGGCTAGGTTTTTGCATCAATTGGTATCAGAGCAAGGATAAGGGTTTTTACCCTTAACTATCTTCTAATTTTCTATTTTAATTGATTTAAATTTGTCTATATGGAAAAAAAAACCAGAAAAGGAAGAAAAAAAATTTAGTTGGATTCCTTGACAACCTTCAAATTACGTAGTTACAGTTTCTAGCTGAAATTGGGAATTCTTATGCTATTCTTTTCCTCTCTTGGCAAATATTGGTGTTATTAAGGTATTTTGAATCAAACCCACGTGTTGAATCTCATTTGATTTTTTAGTCTTTCCTTGACAACCTTTAAATTGCATAATTATAGTTTCTAGTCGAAATTGGAAATTTTTATGCTATTCTTTTGATGTGAGCATAGCTCACCTAAAGCCAGATGATCTAACACTCTCACAAGGACCAATTACAAGGATGAGAGCAAAGAAGTTGAAAGGAGCTTATAATGGATTCATGAAGCCATATGTGGAGATCTACAAGTCTACAAGGAAGATAAAGAGCAAAATATTGAAGATATGTTCACTACTGAGGGTGGACAAAGGCTGGTCCAACCCACCACATTGGAACCAGGAGAAAATCAGCCATTCATGCGTGAATAGTAGCCAAGTCGCGATCGTACAGGGGAGAGTCGCGCTCGGGACCAACGAACCAGAGTTTCTGTCTTTCCAGGAGCCTTTTTGCGCTCGCGAATTTGAGGGTCACACTCGCGACCGACGATCCAGAGTTTCTGTCTCTTCAAGCGCCTTTTCGCGATCGCGACTGGGAGGGTCGCGCTCGCGACCGATAAATCAGAGTCTGTGTAATTTATCGCAAAGTCGCACTCGTGACCTGTTAAGTCGCGCTCGCGAATTTTGGCATTATTTATGCGATAAACCCTTTTTCATTAAGGGTATTTTAGGTTTTTGACTTTATTTCATTAGAAAACTCTAGTTTTGTATTGTAGCTATATATAAATGCCACTTAAAACATTTGACGGCAACATATAAACTTATGAATGAATTTTCTTTATCATCATTGAATGATAATTGACTTCTCCAAAAGAGTCTTAGTTCTCGACATTGCACAACGAATAAGGTTAGTATACAATTGTGTGAATCTTGTTTCTTGTGCGTGTTAATTTAATCAATCCATAATAAGCGTTCTTAATTGAAATCAATTAAGGTCTTTAGATTGGGGAATTAATAACTAATCTAGAAATCAATACTAGGGTATGTGTCGTTTCAGTCTCCAATAAGCTGTGTTCCACATCACAAATTCTTAAATTTTTATATAATAATATTTAAACATTCATAAGAGCAATTATATATTATATTATAGAGACACATCCTCTCTATCTTGACATATGTTGTAGTCTTTACATACCTATTAAAAACGAGAAAGGAAATGGGGTATGAGATAGGTACATAAAACGAGAAAGCTATTTGAATAGCTTAATGAGCAAATATAAAAAAAAAAACATCATCATAAAATATAAATATTATGCACATGAACGCAACATTGTCAAACATTTCACATATAAATGAAGTCACCAAAACCCCGGTATAGCTCTGACTAGTTAGGTAGCTTTGCAAAACTACCTATACCCACATGGCTTGCTAGCTCCATAGGTATGGTTGATGTTTGGCTGGCTTGCCAACTCTATAGGCATCGTATATGTGCCAAGAAGCTCCTTTAGACCATCTTGATTTTACCATATACACACTTATCATAAACCATAAATACTTTATTAGAAGGTCATTTGTAAGGTATGTAATATAACATAGTGGGGTCTTAAATGATCCAAAATTACCGGTCACATATCAAGTAATAATGCAATGTGTCATATCTCATGTACTAATGCAAACATTCTATAACATTCATGTTGCATAGGCATGCTATAAACATTTAACATTTTCTGTATTGTAAAACACTTTGAGTTTATATCCACTCACTTGGATAATTTCATATTGATGCATTCCTCATTTGTCATTGAAATACCTAATTCCCAGAGTCCAATCCTAAATTAAGGACTTAGGGTTAGAGACTGATCATAGACCTTTTTATATACTTTAAAACATTTTCATAAATCCCCATATAACATAGCATAACATGACATCACAAAATACATTGCAACTTAGATTAAAGTTGCTAGTAGGGGAGTTTCGGCAGCCGAAGGATCCTTAGACAAAGGTTGATGCTATTTTAGGGACATGGTGCGGCAACCAAAGCCTAAACTCAAAAACCTTTTGCCCTATGTTTCAACAGCCTCTTCGATTACCGAACCATTCCCTTTGCTAAGCCATCACATGTTTCGGCAATGTCATTCGGTTAACATGCCTCGCTATAAACCCAATTTCGACGGTTGAACTTGGATTTTGGCAGAATGCTAAAACTCCATTCTTGCATGTTTCAATATGCCAAAACCTGTCAAAACACATTTTAACACTTCTAAACTCAATTTCACATCTTCACAACTTCAATCAACTCATATATCACTAATTCAACATGCATCATCATTCACATACAATTCATTCATTATCCTATATATACATAAATTTTGGCTCTTGACTAAATCCAATTTCCTTAAAAATCTTTAACATCCAATAACATATCTCAGTTGTTTAGTGTCTTAGACATGATCCAATGCCATTTTAACATTTTAACATTCACACTCATACATCATTCAGTAAGATCCACCATAGCATCAAAGTTTTCTTGACTTTCTGTCCTAAATTTTCTTGCATGGATTTTTTTATTTTACTTAACAATATATTCACATCAATTTCTAACCTGATTTGGAGGAAATTACATGTTGGATTTGAATTTAACTTTCAATAAAAAGCTAGCAGAGTCTCCTTCTCTCTTTGCACTTTTCCACTTCAAAATCTTTTGTTTCTTTAACTAATCTCCCATAAATCCATTTCTTGTAGCTTGTCGTGGCTGTGAGAGAGTTTTTGTGAGTTAGTAGCTTTAGTTAAGAAACTTTACTCCACCACCATTATTTACAGTAAAGTTTGGCCAGCTAGGATTTGGTGACCGAACCTAGCTTTCTAGGTTTGCCATAACAGACCTTCACTTTGGTCCTCCACTTTCTTCCAACTTTGCATTTACCCCTTTAAGATTTTCATTAATTACATTGTAGTCCCTAAACTGTTTTGAATTGATATTTTATACCTTAATCACTATTCCAACTTGATTTTTGCATATTCTACGAATATTTCAATTGGAAACTCATACTCTTACATTGAAAAAGTGTCGAGTGTTACATACTTCCTCTCTTTAGTAATATTCGTTCTTGAATGTTCATTATACATACATACTAAAAATAAAACATATATATTGCACATAGCACATGACATGAAGATATCATTATATACATATCATAATGTTTTTACATAATTTACATTACATCATAGGGAAGTATTTTCCTATTAAAACCCTCAACTCTGAACAATGCATGTTAATTTTGATGAAATAATGATGATAATGTGATGTTGGATGTTAAAAGTGTCACGAACGGATTTTAGGGCCTAGAAGTTTAGGTACCTAAAATGATGAATTTAGTAAGAACTTGATTAATTAAGGTAAGGAATGGAGTTAAGAAGTGAAAATGAGTAAAGAAATTGAAAAATGAAGAAAGGAAATAAAAATAAAAAGAAAATGAAATA
>CAOGCB010819713.1:0-11346 GCA_948266635.1 Cnidoscolus chayamansa | reverse complement strand
AAAAAAAAGGAGAAAGGAAATTAGGTAAATTACTTTTATGTCTCTGAAGTTTATCCTAACTAATTAAAATGTCTCAATAGTTTTAAAATTACATTAAAATATCCTCACAGTTTGATTCCGTCAACTTTGAAGGGCAACCGTCTATTTTTACTATTAATTCATAACAAAAAGACTCATTTATCTTCAAAATCCATATTTGTTGTTCAAGAAAACTTAGTTGGGCTATTTCACAAATCACCCTTGCAAACTTGAAAAATCCACCTCATCCAACCAAGAGCAACACCATTCATTCGTATCTTATCCCTCTGTTCACAAGCTGAAGTGCAATTCCTCTTGTGAAGGCGACTATTGCACCTTTTGTTGATGTGTAGTCCAACAATATAGAACTTTCCTTATATGCATTTACCGACGTTGCGTTTATTATAGAGCTCCCCTCTTTCATGTGCTTCAGACACCGGTTGCCACCACTACCACCACATAAGAAAGAGAAATAGATATTATACTCTAAAATTCATAATATACCTAGTCATGAAAACATATGAGAAGAAATTAGTTCTAAACACCCATTCGAGCCTCTTCTTATCAATTTTCTCCAGTGAGCTGTTCGATTGTATTATTACCAGAATATCAATCCACCAATATGCATTCACCATCTTATCAACAACTTTCTTGTAGTTTTTATGGAACCAAAGAGTTGCTAGTATAGCCATAGGATCCTTAGCATTTGCAACCTTATCCTTCATCCGAAGAGTTTCTTGAGCATCTTTATCTTCTTGAGATTTCACATACGTGAAAGCCACAGTTGTACCTTTGAGTGCAAAATTATAGTTCATAGCTCATCCTATTCTAAAGTCGCCACCAATCACCAATGCAACTAATCTATGCAAATTAAAGCAAATATTAACTAATAAACTGAACCTAGAAAAAGTGCCAACACGTATAAGTGAATGGGGGAGCATTTTTTGATTTCAAGGCAAAATAAAAAAAAAGTGTTACAAAATCAACACAAAGGTAAAAATATTTTGAAGAATTGGTGTTGGAGCTTCTGGCTAGCGTAGAAGCTCCTTTTTCCTTTTTTTTTCATTAAAATCTGCATTCCAATACCATATTTCAGTAGTCATATTGCTGAACTATGGTTTGAATACTCAATTCTTCAAAATATTTTTACTTTTCCCTTAGATTTTGATATTACTTCTTTATTTTGCCTTAAAATAAAAAAAATGCTCTGAATGAAGATGAAATACCTGTAGCTTATTTAAGGGCTTGTAATAGGAGCTAATATATTGAGGAAAAGGATCCATAACATGCTCTTTTCCAAGCTGCTTATCTTGCCTTTGAGGAGGAAAAGATTGATCACCGAAAGTCATTCTCACAAACAAAGTAAAAGTTGGTCTTTTAACAACAACAAAAAATTGTTGAAAATTGAGTTCTTTAGTAAGTTTTGAGATGGATTTGTCGAGGAAAAAGGCAACAGTTGACTTTGGATGAGCTCTTCAACACTCATCAGTGGGAGTATTTGATTAAGTTCTTCCTATAAATTGAGATCTCAAGTTCATCGAAGTTGGACTTCCCAGTAATGGTGACTGGATGGTGCTAGTTTTGAATACAAACACTTACCACATAAAAAAAGAAGATGGAGAAGGTGGAGCTGAAGAGGGAAGTGGAGGAGGAGAAGGTGGTGGGGTGGATTTTTCGCAGGAAATGGTGACCCTATATATAAGAGAATAAGGGTAAATTTGTCTTCTTTCATGAATTAACGGAATATTGATTCAAATATAGATGGATGTCTTTCAAGATTAATGGAAACAAATTGTGAAGACATCCAATATATTTTTAAAACTACATATACATTTCTAATTTTTAATTAGTTAGAGTAAACTTCAAGCATAATATAAGGAAAATCGAGTATTCAATGCTACATCGTGAAAGCTTATGGATAGCACACTACTTTCCTTTTTGTCCATTTAGATCTTCACAATGTTGCACTGTGCATTCAGTTTTTCTACATTCTTATGTCGAACTTCTTTTTCATATTTAATTTGACCAATATACATTCTTTTGTTTCAAAGGATGAACAAATTCCACCTTCCTTGCAAATTTAGTTACACTTTCTGAGGGTAAATTTAATTTTCTTTCATCTGGAGATAAAGTTCCATCTCCTGACTTACAATGCAATCAGCTGTTTTCTTCCAGTTTCTTTGGAGTGAATCATGAGAATCTTTATCTTTCGTGGGTTTTCGACCTTACTAGATTCTGTGTCCATTAAACCCTCATCTGCAAAACCCCATTTCATGGAAATTTTATAAAGAGGAATTAGAATCCAATTCCAATTCCCAATAGAACACTCCTTGAACGTAAAGGCCAAGATCTTGATTTTATTAATGTTGCACATAGCCACCTGATTCACGCTAATTAGTATAAGCTTAATTCATTATCAATCCATTTTACACCTTTCAGAGTTAAGCACATTTTGCTAAGGTCCAAAAAGATCATGTTCTTTCACTGGAATTCTTCAATTAGGTCCAAACCCAGAACCCTAGTTCTCATACACTTGAAACCCACTCGATAATCCTACCACACTCTTATAAAAAATTGAAAATTCAAATTTGTTGATCTCATTTTGAAAAGGGTACTTATTGCAAGTTCAATACATATTGCAGATAAGTTGTTTGATGCAATCCTTTATTCATATTACATGTGCGATTCCTCGCCTCGTGTATTTGATTTACTGTTCAAGACCCATGTGCATATGAAAAAGTTCAGGAATGCTACAAATACATTTTTTTAGATGAAGGATTATGGATTTTTACCTATTGTGGAGTCCTGCAATGCTTATTTGAGCTCTTTGCTTGATTTACAAAGGGTGGATATTGCTTTGGCATTTTATAAAGAAATGTGCAGATGTAGGATATCACCAAATGTGTACACTCTTGACATGGTTATGTCTGCTTTTCGCAAATCAGGAAAACTTGAAAACGCAGTTAAGGTGTTTGAGGAAATGCATAGGCTAGGAATTATTCCTAATGATGCGTCTTATAATACCTTGATTACAGGGTATTGTCACAAGGGTCTATTTAATTTCGCTATGAAGCTTTAAAATGTGATAAAGGAGAATGGGGTGGAGGCAAATGTGGTCACCTTTTAATTTATGGGTTTCGCAGAGAAGGGCAGGAAGTTAGTAAAATTTTTAATGAGATGAAACTGCTGAATATACCTTCTAATATCATAACTTACAATACTTTAATAAATGGGTACAACCAAGTGGGAAATAGTGAAATGGGCAGTAGGCTTTATGAGGAGATGTCAAGGAATGGTGTTAAAGCTGATGTGTTGACATACAATGCTTGATTAGGCCTACGCAAGGAGGGCAAGACCAAGAAAGCTGCATATATGGTTAGAGAACATGATAAAGTGAAATTGGTTCCTAATGCTTCTACCTTTTCTGCTCTCATCATTGGGCAGTGTATGAGAAATACTTATGACCGCACTTTTTCAGCTGTATAAAGGTATGGTCAGGAGTGGTTGTCAACCAAATAAGCAAACTTTCAACATATTGATTTCTACTTTCTGCAAGAACAATGATTTTGAAGGAGCATTTACAGTCCTGATGGAAATGTTCCAAAGGTGTATGACTCCTGAATCATACGTTTTATTGGAAATTTACCATGAACTTTGCCAATGTGGAAATGATTATTTGGCAATGAAGTTGTGCAATGAGATGGACGCTAGATTTATCATGCTAGAAGGTTTGAAAAAGCTAAACCCATCAACTGAGAACCAAAGAAGGAGAACAAGGCACTTGGACATAGTTTCTAAGCTTGTGCTTGTTTTCCCTTAAATTTTGTTTTGTTTGCATTTGAAAATACAACTCTTATGCTTTAGCAATACCAAATTTTGGACATCTTCTAAAATATTTTTATCAAGATTTTGCAGTTTTAAGAAGCTTTCTGATGCATCTTGCGAAAGTTTAAAGTGAGTTTAGGGTGTTTCAAATTCGTCACTTTGATAGATCATGTTTCTAAATGCTTCAAAAGTCTTCAAATCGATAAAAATAAAGATAAGAGTCGAAGTACCAAGGCTTAAAAGCAACACCACTGGCCAAGGTTTTCCAAAAATTAAAGGCAACGCCACCGGCTAAGGAAGTCCACCACCAAATTTGGCTAGAATATGGGTAAAGGAAGATGATTTTGGATAAACACTCCAAAAGATGTAATTTTCATTCAACAAAGTCTGATTACAAAATGGAGCAAAGAAGCCTTTATATAGTTGTTACAATTTGAAATCAAAAGTCACATAAAAGAAATCAAAAGTCATATTGAAACTACAAAGCATAATAAATAGTTACAAGACTCAAGGTTCATACTCCCAAAATAAATAAGTCTTGTAACGCCAAAAGTCTTCTAGATAAAATTTTCATGGCAAATTCATTGAATGCATTCTCCCCTCATTAATCTTCAACTTAATCATCTCATTTAAGGCTACTTCCTTCTCCCAAGAGTCATATACATACTGTTCCATGATTTTGATTCCAAGTAATTAAATTAATGCCAAATGAAGTGTATGGGTTGAGAAAATCATGGGCTGGACGAATTTGGGCTTCTTTTATCTCACTTTTCAACATATTATCTTATTGGACTGAATGGAAGCTTGATTTACCTTGAAGCAAATTCATATTAGACTTATCTTAGGCTGAATTTACATCATCCTCACCGGGTTGAGGAGGATTTGTTCTCAAATCCACAAGGTTATCATCTTCCAAATATGGAGACAAATCACCCAAATTAAATGTAGCCGAGACTCCTTCAAATTCACTAGGCAAGTTTATCTTATAAGCATTCTCTCCAATTCGTTCAAGTACCTCAAATGGACCATTGGCTCTTGGTGCTAGCTTACTCTTCCTCTTGGATGGAAACCTTTCCTTCCTTAGATGAACCCAAACCATGTCTCCAGGCTGAAAGTGGGCTGGTTTTCTATGTTTGTTGTTGGCACGTTTCTTGTAGACTTCATTAGAATTTTGTATTTAAGCTCGAACAAATTCATGTAGTTTCTTCATTACTTTGGCCTTTTCCTTTGCATCCACACTCAATTGAATATTGATTGGCAAGGAACTCAACTTAATAGGAGATATAAGATTGATGCCATACAATACTTGGAATGGAGAATGACCAGTTGCAGAACTTAGAGATCTATTATAAGTAAACTCAGCATGTGCTAACTTAATATCCCAATCCTTTAAGTTCTTGCTTACAAAAGTTCTTAGAATAGTCCCCAAAGTATGGTTAGTGACTTCAGTCTATCCATCAGTTTGAGGATGGTGTGAAATGCTAAAAAGAAGCTTGGTACCAAACTTTCCCCAAAGTGTCCTCCAAAAATGGCTAAGGTATCCAGATCTGACATTATACTCCTTGGAATACCATGTAAATGAACGATTTCTTTAAAGAATAAATCAGCAACATTAAAAGCATCATCAATTTTATGATATGGAATGAAATGTGCCATCTTGGAAAACTGATCTATAACCACCATACTTGCATCTTTCCCCCTTCGTGTTCTTGGCAAAACAACAATGAAGTCCATGTGAATTGTAGGAAAAACTATTTCTTTGTTTGTTGTTTTTCATTCATTAAGGAAATTTGATGTTTATACATGAAATTCTACTGTAACTAAGGTATGTAATTCAATACAATTCAATACAACTTATTTTCTTTCCTAAATTGTAATTGATTCTCTGTGATTCTTTCAACACTCCCCCTCAAGTTGTGTAGTGGGATCACCAATGCCCAACTTGCTCAATACGCTATTGAACTCTGATATGTTTACTGCCTTTGTAAGAATGTTTGTGGGTTGCTCTTCTGATCTAACAAATGGTAGTTCAATTAAACCATCTTCTAGTTTTTCTTTTATGAAGTGTTGATCTACCTCCACGTGTTTCGTTCTATCATGCTGTACTAAATTTTCTGAAATACTTATTGCTGCTTTGTTATCATAGTGTAGTCTGCATGCTTTCCGTGGTGAAAAACCTATCTTCGTCATCAACTTTCTGAGCCATAAGATTTTTGTCAGTCCTCGAGCAATCCCTCTGAATTCTGCCTCTACACCTGATAAAGCCACCACTTTCTATTTCTTGCTTTGCCAGGTTACAAGATTTCCTCCCACCATAGTAAAGTATCCTGTTGTCGATTTCCGATCATTTGGATTTCCTGCCCAATCAACATCTGTGTAGCCTTGAATTTCTAAGTTTTCATTTTTTCTAAAGATGATTCCCCTGCCAAGTGTTCCTTTCAGATATCTTAAGATTCTGAGTGCAGCCTCTATATGTTCTGTTTGCGGGTCATGCATGAATTGACTCACAATTCCCACAGAGTATGCTACATCTGGTCTTGTATGAGCAAGATATATTAGTTTTCCAACTAATCTTTGATACTTTCTCTGTCTGCTGGCTCTCCTTTCTCCACCATCTTCAGTCCATGATTGACCATAATAAGATTTTCAGCTGGTTTGTAGTCAATCATCCCTGTTTCAGCCAGTAAGTTCAGAACGTACTTTCTCTATGATATGAAGATATCAGTTCTTGATCTCAGAACCTCAATTCCTAAGAAGTATTTTAGCCTTCCTAGATCCTTCATCTCAAATTCATCGAACAGTCTTTTCCGCAAACTTCTGATTTCCTTTGAATCACTCCCAATAATGATCATATCATCCACATATATTATCAAACAAGTAACTAGATCCCCTTTCCTTTTAAGAAACGGAGTGTGATCAGCATTGCTCTGCTTGTACCCGTACCTTTTCTTGGCCATTGTAAATCTTCCGAACTAGGCTCTTGGTGACTGTTTCAGTCCATATAAGGCTTTCTTTAATCTGCACACTTGCTTTCCCTGACATCCCTGTTCAAATCTTGGTGATCTCTCCATGTAGACTTATTCTTTTAGTTTCTCGTAGAGAAATGCATTTTTTACATCAAACTGATGAAGTTGCCACCCGTCATTAACTGCTACTGAGAAAAGAACCCTAATAGTATCAATTTTGGCCACTAGTGAGAATGTTTTTGAATAATATATTCCATAGGTCTGAGTATAGCCATTTGCTACTAATCTTGCCTTGTGCCTTTCTATTGTACAGTCGGCTCTGTACTTGATAGTGAACACCTATTTGCATCCCACTGATTTCTTCCCTGCTGGCAATTCACATACTTTCCATGTTCCATTTTTTCTTAATGCTTCCATTTCTGCTTCCATTGCCTTTTTCCATTCCTTCCTTTGTAATGCCTCCTGTGCAGTCTTTGAAATTTCCTCGGTGTACACAGCACTCATGAATGTCTTTGCTTCATCAGAAATGCTCCCCCTGACAAAGTCTCCCATCGGATACCGTGAAGACCCTGATTTGTGTTCTAGAGAGTACCTCTTCGATGGTACCTCTTTGGTGCTTCTGGGTGGCAGAGCATATCTAGCTATTTCTTTAGTCACTTCTTCCAATGTGGGCACACTGTCATGGTTAGTTTCAGAAGCTGTAAAGATCTCATTAATAGAAGTATCCCTTACCTCAAGAGTATCATCCACAGGAGTATCATCCGGAGTTTGTACTGGTTTAGTGGATTGTACTTTATTTTCAGTGGTAGGCACAGTGACACTATCCACTTGCTCTGTTGGGTCAAGGGTAGGCAAAGCTAGCTCACACAACCACCTTAGTGGATTACTATTACTCTCCCCCTGATCCCTGAGAGGGTTTGAGTAATAATATTTTATTTCAACAAAGTTGAAATCCATGGTGACATACATTCAATGGGTGGGGGGATAGTAGCATCGATAACCCTTCTGATGAATTACATAACCAACAAACACACATTTCAAAGCACAAGGGTCAAATTTGGTTCAATCGGTTTTGGGAACATGAACAAAGACAGATGACCCAAACATTTTAGGAGGGAGAGAAGTGATAGGTGAGGATGGGATGTGGGTCGACAAGGCTTGAATAGGTGTTTGGAATTTTAGAATTTTTGTGGGAAGGAGATTAAGTAAATAGGTGGTAGTAGTGACAGTTTCAGGCTAAAAAAATTTTGGAACATGTGATTCAAGCATGAGTGCTCGAGTCATTTCAAGAAGAATCCTATTTTTTCTCTCAGCCACACCATTTTGTTGTGGTGTGTTAGGACATGTTGTTTGATGGATAATGCCATTTTAGGTGCAAAAAGTTTGGAAAGAAGAGTTGACATATTCCCCCCTATTGTCAGTAAGTATTTGAATATTCCTATGGAATTGGGTTTGGACCATATGATAGAAAGCAAAAATTTTCTCAAGTACTTCAGATTTATTTTTTAGTAGATAGACCCATGTCATACGAGTGGTGTCATCAATAAATAAGACAAAATACCGAAACATAGAGTTTTGCAAATGGGGAGTTGGGCCCCACACATCAGAGTGTACTAAAGGAAAATTTGACTCAGTTTAGGTATTATTAGGCTTAAAAGTAGTTCGATGATTTTTTGCAAGTATACATGTTTCACAGGATAAGTCTATAATACTAGAAAATAAAGATGGAAATAACAATTTACGGTACCCTAAGGATGGATGCCCTAATCGCCGGTGCCACAGCCAGATTTGCTTATTAATCATCCCGTGAGCAAGATTTACAGTGCCATTGTATGCCACCTCATCAACAAAATATAATCCACCTCTCTCATTGCCACGTCCAATGATCTCCTACGTAAGAATATCTTATAATAGACAAAAATATGGATACATAAGTACTTTACAATTTAATTCCCGACTAACATGACTAATGGAAAGAAGCTTGCAAGATAATAAAGGAACATATAAGCAGTTTGATAGTTTAATTTGTGAAGAAATTTCTACTGTTCCTACCCCTTTGACTTCTGAAAAACCCTTATTTGATGTCTATATTTTTGTTTTGCTCGTGTGAGAGGGCTTAATTATATCAGTGGGGTCATATGTCATTGTGTCCGTGGCCTCACAATAAAAAATCCAGCATTTTCCTTTTTCATAGGCTTGTAGAGAGGCACCCCCATTTTTAAAAGGAGCGATATGGCTTGGACTTGGGCTAAAATTATGGAGCCCAAGCATTGGGCCCGGTCCCTTTCTTAAAAAAATAGGCACTAGGCCTAGCTCTAGAGTTGGGCCCATCTTTAAAAGGGTCAGGGCTCGAGACCATGGGTTGTGACCTGAGCCCCGTGTCTCCAGTTCTACTTCCTGTAAACCCTACCGACCAGTTTGCATTACCTTCTTCACTCTATTGTGCGCTGCTTCCTCCTCCGAGCCCTACAGCTGCGAACCCTTGCTTTTCCCCCTCTGTGTTGCCTTGCCCGTTGTTGGTAGCTTCACTATTGCCCATGGTGTTGGCGACTTTGCTTCTGTTTGATTTCCCGGGCTTGTGATCATCCTCCCACCAGTTGGGAAACCCAACCAACTTGAAGCACATTTCCCTTGTGTGCTTCGACATTCCACAGTGGCTGCAATGGGGTTTTTGCTTGTCAACTCCTTTTCTAGTCTCTGTGCGTTGTTGTTGAGCGTGATTAGGATTCCGGGAGAGGAGTCTGACGCCTATCCCCTTTGATGATGTTGAGTCGACGTCATTATTAGTTGCTGGTTTCAAGATCTGAAGCCTGGCAGCCTCCTTATGCACTATTGCGTATGCCGACTCCACTGACAGAAGGGGCTCCTGACGAAGAATCTCTCTTCAGATGTCATTGTGTCTGCCATCCAATCCTCCCAAGAAGTTAAACAACATATTTTCTTGTGTGATTTTGTTGTATGTCATGATGTCTTTGTCGAACTTCATAGGGTTTGGCCGCCGTCTGTCTATTGCCATCCACAGACCTTGCAAGTTGTTACAATATTGTTCTAGGCTCTGTTGACCCTGGATCTAACGACTTGCTTGGTTGTACAGGTCGTAGATCTATAACGCGTTGCCGCCACTCCCATAGGTTACTGCTAGGGCATCCCACAATGCCTTTGATGACTGATATTCTGCTATGTGTGAATACTCGAATTTTGAGATTCGGAAAACCCATTTTCACGGACTGTAAAACAGCCCAGTCTGTCCGGCACCTGACATAAAACCATTCTGAAATATACCAATATGGTACTCAAAACGACCGGAACGGCGTGAGGAATCCAAGTATATCTTCAGGATAATTTTTAGAGACATAAAACTCATGAAAAAAAGCCTCGGAACGAAAACTGAGCAAAGATGACAAACTCCGCGACCATAACCGCGGTCATAACTGCGGGAACACCACGGTTGTAACCATGGAAGCACCACGGTTGTAACCACGGGCTACCGCGGCCGTAACTGCGAGCTTACCGCGGTCATAACCGCAGCCGCAACCGCAGGTGTAGCAGCCGCAGCCCACCGCGGTTGTAACCGCAGGGCAACCGCAGGCCACCGCGGTCACAGCCGCGGTCTAGTCGATTTTCGCTATAAAAATAGCCCCCAGCCTCCGTTCTGAGGTACACCGGCTAGATCTTTCAGCCTTCACTCTCCCTCCTCGCTCCTTGCGATTCTTTACTGCTTTCTTTGCATCATTCATTGCATTCTTGTTTGAATTGTGATCACTTAAGTTAACCTTAATTTAAGATCAAGCAAGCTGAAGCTCCGCAGTGGAAGACTCCTAAACCAGGTACACTTCTTACTTATCTTTTTAATTAAAGCATCATATGCACTCTTCACTTCTACTCAATCTCTAAGCCAAGCATATCAATGCATGCATATTTAACAGATCTGAGCTAGTATGCCCGGTTAATTCATAATCGTGGTATCCAGGCTAGATCCAAGCTGATGGGCCTCAAATGTCTAGTTGATCCATAACTATTGCATAGCACCCTAAAGCTCAAATAATGGTGGCTTTAAAAGCCTAAATCTTATTTTTTTTTTAAAATTGCATTCATTCACAGTTAAATCTCACTTAGCCTAAAAAGGTTCAATAAAAGCAAACTCGCCCAATAGACCTAAGAATTGGTCCAATGACATCAGATCTGGCCCAAAATGGCCCATGAGATCAGATCAGGTCCATAAAGGTCAAAAGCTCACCCATTTTTGGCTTAAAAAGCCTAAATTTATCAGATTTGGCCATAAGGCCCAACACTTGCATTTTTGCCTAAAAAAAGGCCCAAAACTCATAGTTTGGCTATAAAAGCCCAAGCACCAAAACCCATTTTGGCTACAAAAGCCTAAAAATCCAAATTTGGCTCATAAAGCCCAAAATAACAAAACCAATTTTGGCAATAAAAAGCCCAAAACCCAATTTGGCCCATAAGGCCCAAAATCCAAAGCCCTTTTAAAAAGGCAAACCCGAACTACGTTGACTTTGATCCCCTAAGGGTACGTAGG
>CAOGCB010819283.1:0-10100 GCA_948266635.1 Cnidoscolus chayamansa | reverse complement strand
TATATATATATATATATATATAATTATTTTAGATATTTATATTTGTATATAATAGATTATTCGGTGTATATATTTATTTTTATTAATAATTATATATATTTAAAAAATATTATATTTTTTATGGTCAAGAGTAGAGGGAGTTTTCAAGAATTTGCCTACGTTTATCTGTAGATCAGGTCCAGTGCTAAGTTAAATGTTTTTTTAATTAAAAAAGAACATAATTCGTGTCGATGTACAACGGAAACGGGTTACGCCATTTGAAATGCAGTATCGAGAACGTCTATTATTTTTGTATTGTATTGTAATCTTATGATAATTAAGAGGGTGCACAATTGCAATAAGATAAACTACATGAGAATGAAGAGGGGAGCATATAAATTAGTTTTCTGATAATTTCAAGCTCTAATGAGTCTTGTGTTGCGATGGGGTTCAGCACCGCAAATAATTCAACTGCTTTCAACACGCTTGCTATCATTTAGCTATCTCATATACTTTTAAAGTGAACCTTATTGCATTATAGACTCGCTGAGTTGATGCTTGGCTACAAAGAGGCTATTTATTATCGTACTCCATTTTCTCTTTAGTGTGAGGTGGATGGTTGCGTATATGGGATTATTCCTTTTAAAGGATTTAACTCAGTCTTCACAAGCTGGCCAGTGGGTACTACTACTTAACTCTAATGTGCGTAGGGTGTGAACTCAAATTTTATGGTTTCCATTCTTCATTCAACCTCAAGTTCTGATTTCTCTCACTTCATAATTGAGTTCTTCGAACTTTGTAGCTAAATCCAGTTTAGCTAGATATAAACAGTTGAGATTTTAAATTTAAATTTTATTTGGTGTCAATTATATAAAAAAATAATAAAATATTAGATATAGGCAAGAGGCAAGAAGTGTTATAATTATTTTGAGATGGATTTCGTCAAGTTTAAAGAAGTTTTTAATAGATTTGATCACTATTAGTCTTACCATTTGGGGTTATGTTCTTTGATTGATCAGTTCAGTTGAGCTGACACAGGAAACAAACTTTGCCATGTATATGTGAACATGTCCAACACAATGCATCCCACCCATATAATCGAGGAGACGAGAGAACTCCTCCACAATGTAGTAATTCTCCATACTGGTCACAACAAACGCTAGACGCGAAGGGGATTGTATACTTTTGGCAAAATGCAAATCTGGGACTAAAGTTTATCCACAATTATACCTGCTAGTTGGACAATTGAAAAACCATTCAGTCATGGAAGGTTTATAGAAGTTCATTTATATGAATACCGAAGGAGTTGAGTTAATCAGATAGCTGCATCATCACATGCGAAAGAAATGATATAAACATATAATTTGATAAGAAGTAATTAAATGGCTAATAACTTATCTCCATGGTCTCTCCAGCAAATCAACATCTGCACACAACGTTTGATAATGTAAAGACTACCTCGATTGCCAACGAGAATCCTATTGGGAAGCTGCACTCTTACTCTGACTTGTGGATATAATAAGGTCAGATGTTCCGTGACAATGAGTTCTCATCCCTTATAGAAGGGTACAATTGATTCTATTTGTATGGGTCAGCTTATTAAAAATTAAAATATATTTAATAAAAAAATTTCTCAGGTTTGAGCTTTCCTTACTTAAAAGGAGAAGGTATTTAACCACTCATTCCAATATTCATTAGTTATAAATTACGAAAGGTTTATTATTCTTTCTGCGAATTAAATTGCATTATACGGTAACTTCAATTTTTGAGGCTTGTACTAGCATGCTAGATTTCTACATTCAGGTATCTATTTTTTTTTTTCTGATTCTCTGGCAAGTTGTATGGAGGAATGTTTGGTTATTCTTTTCCAGGATCAACCTACAAAGACACTTTTAAGTCCTTACGGAAAATAAACAAAGCTCCCTGTTGTTGCCTTATCATTTGCTTACAAGTTATAAAACTTAAAGATTTAAGCTTTGTTGCCCATGTTAATTCTCTCCTAATTAACAAAATTATTCCAATTGTTTCTCCTCATTAAGTGCACTGAAGATGACTTCAAAATCATGATAATTTCAGGAGAAAAACTTGTGTAGACCTGATAATAGCTTCAAGGATATTTGGTATAATAGCTTCAACTAGTCAGTTTCCATTCCCTTCCTACTTATTCAGATTTGTGTGGGTGATGACGCAGTCATTTTGAGATTCTTCAGTAGGCCTTGTTATTATAATATACTTGACAATTACTATATCATTTGATGGTGATTTCTGTTCCCTTTCAACTCATTAGATACAATTTGTCATATTCATAAAGCTGGAGCCTCTTTAAGTGTTTGAAAATTTCTTGCAGATTAGTTATGCTGTAGTTGGAATTTAGCTTTAATAATATGAGAGGTCAACTCTTTCCAAACTAAAATTTTTGTTTGTGACCGTCATAAAATTATAAGAATAATAACATCATGAGATTTTCAAATTGATTGATATGAATTTAATTAAAACTGAATAAAAAAAAACAAAACAAAGAAATCGAAACAAGAAGAAGAAAATAGAGTAAGAGAGCTTAAAAATCAAGTTAGTTAATGCATCTACGAAAGCAAATGTGGACTTTGTTCAGTTTCATATTGCAGATTAATTTAAACACATCTTCATGCATTCTATACGTTAGCTAGCAATTAAAATAATTTATTTAATTAACAATGAAAAATACTTTATGTTTTTTAATATAACATCAAATAAATTTATAAAATTTGAAAACTTGATATATTTCAACACATAAAAATTTCAACAATACAATGATTTAAAAGTGGTATACGTTAAAGAATATTTAAAGCGAAAAGTAAAGGAAAAGCAGGAGTAGATTCTGACTTTGGAAGCTGATGCTTTAGGCTTTTGAACTCTCCCTTGGGGTTAAGAAGGCCTGCACCATCACTTCTTATGATTCATCAAAACACATGTCTTAAAAAAGCACAACCAAATCTATAAACCCTAACTTTACTTCCTTTTTCTTGTTCCCCCTCCATCTTTCTATGCTGTAAATAAGATTTCATAGTCTCATCTCAAGTTTAGACTTAAAAGAGTAAAAATAGCATAATTTCTTTCACCCTAAAATCAAAGAGAGAAAAGTTTAGGGTAAAATTCCCCTCACGTCTGGGTCTGACATTTAATAATGACGTCCCCAACACCTTATTATCACCGATGCATGCAAGTTGAAGGAATCATAAAAGCTGACAAACACATTACAGAAATTTCTTGTTTAAATTTTTCATTAATTTAATGTCCATCTCTTCACTCATCTCCCTACACATATAGCTATTTATTAAACAGGCTCCTTCCCACCACCTCTTCATCCCTAACTCTTATCCCTCTCGACATGGCCAACATACCCTTTTCTTTTTTAGTCCTATTCTTAATGGTGTCATTGCCCTACACTGTTCTTTCTTCTCCCAGCTGGCCTAGTGGGAGATCAACCAGGTTCTACGATTTCAAGGTCTCTTCTCTGCTCTACACTTTCTGTTATATAATACTACAAGATTTATCTCTTCTGGGTATTCATTTTCTCCATCTCATTTTTACTGCTTCAGGTTCATACTATGACAGTTACTAAACTGTGCAACACCAAGAAAATTGTTGCCGTCAATAATATGTACCCTGGACCTGTTGTTTATGCCCAACAAGGCGATCGAATCATCGTTAGAGTTACCAACGAGTCCCCTTACAATGCCACCATCCATTGGTAATATCAACTCCATAATGTTTTGTTTTTATTTTTTTCTACGATACTTAAAAAGTTTTTTTTGTTTTCAATTACTATTATTTTTAAGGCACGGTGTCCGACAGATACTATCCTGCTGGTTCGATGGACCTTCATATATCACTCAATGTCCAATTCAACCTGGCCAAAGCTTCACCTACGAGTTCACACTGATTAGGCAAAAGGGCACATTCTTTTGGCATGCTCATGTATCTTGGCTAAGGGCCACTGTTTATGGTGCCTTTGTTGTATATCCAAAAACTGGGGTCCCTTACCCATTTCCCTACCCTTATGAAGAGCATATAGTACTTCTGGGTAAGTAAGTAATTAATTACTGTTAATTAAACAAAAAATAACCATCTTCACCAATTAACTTAAGATTGACAATTTTCTTTGGAAATGTAATTAATTAGGGGAGTATTGGCTCCAGGACGTTGTAAAACTAGAGCGGCGAGTAATAGCAAGCGGAGGAGGTCCTCCACCGTCAGATGCCTACACCATCAATGGTCATCCTGGCCCTAACTACAATTGCTCAGCTAATGGTAATATCTTCTATATATCCAAATGGTTATTTATATATCCTTTTTGACTTAATTATAATGTGATGTTAAAGTGAGAATAAAATAGCATGAAGTTCTGTTGGGCAGTCACCACTCACTACTTGCTACCGCTCAAAATATATAAGAAAAAAAATAGACATATTATAATATATTTCTTACTTAGCTCAGCTATTGGTATGTTGATATGTAGTAACTAATAAACGTTATTTATTTCAGATGTATATAAGATCGAAGTTGTTCCAGGGAAGACCTATTTGTTAAGGCTGATAAACGCAGGCTTAAACATGGAAAATTTTTTTACCATTGCTAATCACAAATTAACAATCGTAGAAGCCGATGCTGAGTACACAAAGCCATTCACCACAGACCGCGTAATGCTTGGACCAGGACAGACAATGATCGTCCTTGTCACCGCCGATCAGCCCATAGGAAAATACACCATGGGCATGGGACCTTACATGTCTGCTCAGGGTGTCCCATTCCAGAATATATCAGCAATTGCTTACTTTCAGTACATGGGTGCTTTCCCTGATAGCATTTCATTACCAGCTAAGTTACCTAGCTTTAATGATAATTTAGCTGTTAAAACGGTGATGGATGGCCTGCGAAGTTTAACTCCTTCAAAGGTTCCAAAAGAGATCGACACTAATCTCTTTGTCACTATAGGAATAAATGTCAATAAGTGTAGGTCCAAAAAACCACAACGAAATTGCCAAGGAATTAATAATGGTACCATGGCGGCTTCCATGAATAATATAAGTTTCATTAAACCTACAGTTTCAGTTTTAGAAGCATATTACAGGGGTGTTGAAGGCTTTTTCACTGATGATTTCCCTGAGGCACCCCTTAAATTCTATGACTTCGTCAATGGGGCACCTAACAATGCCCCGAATGACACCAACTCCATGAACGGGACAAGGTCTAAGGTCATTAACTACGGAGCCAGGGTGCAAATCATCTTGCAGGATACCGGAACAATCACAACTGAGAATCACCCAATTCACCTCCATGGCTATAGCTTCTATGTTGTGGGATATGGCACCGGCAACTATGACCCACAAACAGCAAATTTCAATCTACGGGATCCGCCATATATGAACACCATTGGAGTCCCTGTTGGGGGATGGGCAGCCATTCGCTTTGTAGCAGACAACCCAGGTAATAAGATTTAAAAGGGTAATGGAATAGTTAACTTTAATTAAGCTTGTAATAGTAATGAATGGCGTGAATATGGTTGATTACAGGGGTGTGGTTTATGCATTGCCACTTTGATGTGCACCAATCATGGGGATTAGGAACGGTGCTGATTGTGAAGAATGGGAAAGGACACTTGGAGACGCTGCCACACCCACCAGCAGATCTGCCCCGGTGCTAGGGCCGTCTGATTTTTCGTTTTTCTATAGTGAACCGGATCAAGGATTCTTTAAGTGCAAGTGTGTAATAGGCTGTGGTTGATTTCTTTCAGATCTGGTGTAAAGAAGACAAACCTTAAATTTAATAATATTTCACATTTCTCTTTCACTTGTTTGCTTTAATATTGCTTCCCACCCTCCGCCAAATCGCTATGATCTTATGGGTGGGCCGGGTCTATTAATTTCCTTCTTGATTTGAACTTCGCATGGTCGGATCCCTACAGACAAACAAAAGCTGCACCATTTTAATGCATTCGGAAGCTGAAAAGAAAAGGTTTGTCACCTCAATCGATCATGTCTTTAGTCAGAAAACAGCCCAGATGGGACATAAACCGAATTCAAGAATCCTTTGTGAGGCTGCTATAACCACCACTCGTTGGAACTAAAAAATGCTAATTTACAAAGAGAAAAATATAGTATTAGACTTTGATCTCAAGGGAAATATTGGCATATCCCATTAGAAGGCCTCTACTAATTGGAATGGGCACTCATTTAGGTAAATGCTTTGCATGGGACGATCAAGGGTGACAAAAACATCCACGTTGCATATGTATAGCCTTTCAGTGGGAGTTCTGAACCAGACCAGCCCATGCAATGAGCCCTTTACCTTGGTAGACTCAAATGCCAGTGATATTAGACTGATTTTCTTTTTCACTTTTAAGACTCGGCCCAAGGTTCTTGGACGAATGCTCTATTTTGCCCCCAAATAGAAGGATGACCTTCACTTAGTACAGTCCGTTAATCAATAATTACAATCACAGAAATTTTGGACATCTTACTTAAATCTAATTATAAAATTATCAAGAAAATGATAAATTTGAGAAATCATTACTTCATTTAATAGCATTATTAACAAAATATATTGAAATTTTCAGATGGTCCTACTAAATTAAATTGTGAAGATATACATGTAAAAAAACAAAAATAGCAATATTAATAAAATTCTAAAAATTCAGAAAATATATATATATATAATTTAGAGGGTGGCGAGCCCCTGTCCTTGAACATGTGATTGACGTGAAAAGTAGCGCCCATGAGGGAATTGATGGATTGTATGTCCACCATGCACCAACCATCTTGTTGATTGCTTTCCCACCACTCAGTCAATTAGCTTCTGCCAAAGTGCTTTCTTCAGATTTCATGATTTATGTCAATAAAATGCGTTCGTTCATTTCATAATACTGTTTGATTACCCTTTTCAAATTCAACAACGCCCACAATTAATCGTACCCTTTTAACATAGAGAATTAATAAATCGATAATAATTTCACGTGAAAGGTGAGATTAGATGGAAGAAAGCAAGAAGTGAGTAAAAAACAAAGAAGAGAAGGCAGGAGGAGGAAGAAAGGCTATACGTAGAAGAATTAGAAAGGGACTTCCAACATGGGAATTTTTCCAGCGCGCATTAATTGGGGCGGCCCCTCCATCTTTCATTTTTACATTTTAACTCATAATTCTCATACCTTATGATTTCTTCTGTTCTTTTACCCATTTTTTTAATTTTATAATCAGGACAAGTTTATGTTATGTTTCTTTCCAAATGTTCTTAAAAAAAAATGATTTAATTTTAATAAAAAAAAATTAAAATGATATTAATTAGATAACTTAAACAATATGGAATTTGTTTCATAACAAAATACGTGGAACCCAAGAAAAAGAAAGCTTATATTTACACGAGAAATTGCATATGAAATGAGAGTATTAATTTTTCTTGAACATTCTGAAAAACAATAGCTAGTAAGATTGAAAAGCTTCTGAAATTAAGACGAAATATCAAAGAAAGTACTTGCAGGAATCAGGTGGTTGACTAATAATATCCGCTTTGCGTGTGTTTAGTCTGTAAATTGGTATGGAGATGAAATAGTTACATATGTATATATATATATATTCTTGCAATTGGATATATATAATTAATAAAAATTGATTAATTAGTCTGCAAGTAAAGCATTGGAAGTTGCCTCCGAAAGCATGAAAAAGTGGTACTAGTAGGAGTAGGCATCCTGAGAGAGAGGATCTTTTGACAAATTTCTGAGAAGAGTTAAAAATTATTGAAATCTTATCTTTTTGATAGGCCAAACAAAACCCAACCTTTGTTGGTGAGTGGTCCTAAGGAAAACAATAAAAACAGGTGACAGCAGAAGAACAAGAATCAAGACTTGGCCATTATAAAGGTCAAAAAGCAGAAACCCATCACTGTACATACACTCATCATTCCACCACCGATCAATATACTAATGTATTTATAGAAATTGCATTCAGGAAAAAAATCCCACATTAAATTAAATTTGGTTAGTGCTATTAGCTATTGTATTAGTCAAACACACACACCTCCTGCTCTTTTCTTCTTCTTCTTCTTCTTCTTCTTCTTCAGAAAGTGAGCCAGACAGCACAAAAAGCCACCTCACAAACAATCTCAAACATTCTTTCTTGCACTACCTAAGAGCAGCTGCAGACAAATTAAGGCAGGTGAATTCTCCCACAATCTCTTTCTCTTTCTGAAGTCATCACTCACTTTTCTTTTGTTTCTTCTTAATTTATGGACGCTGCTCCATGGCCTCAGGTGGATACATCTCTCTCTCTCTCTCTCTTTTGGGGCTACGATATTTTTCTTTGTATATTTGTGAATTTCATGGTTCAGGCTTTCGGGTTAACACGGATTATGCTCCACTAGCTAGTTAATTAGTTTCAAGAAAGTGGTGGATTTTTTTTTTCTTTTTTCACTTTTATACTTCTCTTTGAGATTTGTATATGCTGAAAGTGCAAGTCCACAACTTATGTCTGAGATTTCTTTTCGGTTCTTGAAACATGAAAGCACTGCACTTTTTCTTTCTTGGCCTTTTTGCTTATGTGAGATCTCAAAAGGATAGAAAAAGTTATAGTTTGTTATTATCATTTATGTTCCTTGTTGTTTTCCCCTATAATATTTCTTCTTCATATAGTTCTGCGAACAGAAAAGCTTGGTTTGTTTTCTTTGATCTGTTTGTCGTATCTTAAAACCTTGTTTTAATAAGGCGTAAAGAAACTCCATGATCCTCCTCTCTCATGTGCTTCCTTTCATTATCTCTTCAACTCTAGGGTTTCGGGGATATTAAATTGGTACAGCCCATGGAAGAAATATCATCTAATACGTGCACGAGGACTGTGTTAGAGAGAAAAGCAAGGCCTCAAGAGCAACTGAACTGTCCAAGATGTAATTCGACCAATACCAAGTTTTGTTACTATAACAACTACAGTCTCACTCAACCAAGATACTTCTGCAAGACTTGTAGAAGGTACTGGACGGAGGGAGGATCTCTTAGAAATGTTCCTGTTGGTGGAGGTTCGAGGAAGAACAAGAGATCTACATCAGCAGCAGCAGCAGCTGCGGTAGCATCTTCTTCTTCATCTAAGCTCCCTGATTTAAATCCACCCAGCCTCTCACAGTTTCCAAACCCTAGGACCCACGAAGCCCAAGATCTTAATCTGGCGTTCCCAGCTATACAGGAAAGTCAAGGTATATCTCATTTTATCGAAGTACCCAAAACTGAAAACAACAACAACAACAAAAGTCAGCATAACAATTCTTTATCATCTTCCCATACTTTATCTTCTGTTTCAGCTTTGGAGCTGCTAAGAACTGGTATTGCTTCTAGGGGATTGAATTCTTTCATTCCGACACCGATGCAAGATTCAAACACACTGTATTCGTCTGGGTACCCTATGCAAGAATTCAAGCCACCACTCAGTTTTTCTGTCGAGGGTCTTGGTAGTAGATATGGAGTTGAAGAAAATGGTGGAAGGATTTTGTTCCCTTTTGGAGAGCTGAAACAGCTATCAAGCACAACCGAAGTCGATCAAAATAAGGGACAAGGGACTTCTTCCGGTGGATACTGGAACGGAATGTTGGGTGGAAGTGGAGGATCATGGTAAAGAAAGAAACAAAGTAAGAAAGAAGAAAGACAAGCAGAGACCAAGAAACTAGCTACTTTATCTTCCTTTTCTTTTTCACTTTATTTTTTTTTCTTCACATGGTCTGTCACTCGTTGAAAGCTGTTCAGGACTAACAGATAGGATTCTTCTCTTTACGGTTTTGAGCAATGTAAAAAGTATTGAAGCTCATTTGGTTTGGGTTGAGAAGGGTTTTCTTTACACGGCATAAAATAGCGTGAAAGATAGAAGAAGATGTTAATACAAGTCTGGGTTTAATTTCCCCATGGACTGTATTCATAAATTCTTCTATAATGACAGGATTGTATGTTGGCTCTCTCTTTCTGCATTGCGAGACTCAGATTTCGAGTTTATCAAATATCAAATTTTGCTACGGTAATTACTTGTCAATTCAATATCTAAATTCTGTGGTTTAGTTAATGCTACTTTTCATAATTAAGTTATTATCTTTAGAGAAAGGTATCTCAATTTCTA
>CAOGCB010819084.1:0-14013 GCA_948266635.1 Cnidoscolus chayamansa | reverse complement strand
TATTTATTACATATATAGATTTTGAGCTTTTGACCCTTTCACTTTGAGAGATTCTCCACTGTTTAAATTTATTTAAACAAAAATATTCTTCTCAAAGCTATTTGATTTGCATAATTTTCATTGGTTCACTTGTTGAGTTGTAATGAAATCGTTTGTAGATTCTGTGTGAAAATTTCACCTTTTTCTCAAAATGAAATATCACAACTTCAAGTGTCTTCTCTATCCCCTTTTCTTTGGCAAGCTTTAAAATTTTGTACAAATATAACCATTTGACGTTAGAATAAAGTTACATTTCACCTATATTTATTGGAAAATTTAATTTAACCTATTCTCAACATTTTATCTATCTTTAATTCAGTCCAAAAATAAAGAAAATCAAGAAATAAATTTTTTCATAAATCAATAAATTTAATTAAAAAATCATAATTTTTTTTTTGTAAGAAACAATACCTCAAAATTCACTTATTACTGAGGTGTAAGCTAACAAGAGTCTTGGTTAGTAGAAATAATGAATTTAAGCTTCTTTATTTATTTATTTTTATCTAAATCAAGAAATTTAATTTAAAAAGTTTTTATTGTGAATTTTAAATTAAATAAAAATAAAAGAATATACTAAATTAAATATCTATATACACAATATTTGTTTTTCTAAGAAATAGACAGTGGATGGATGGGATTCAAGTAACGTGGCGGATCATAAAAATATAAATGCATATTATCCATTAATTTAAATAAAAAAATAATATAAAAATAATAAAGTTTAGAGGGTTTATATTAAAAATCTAGAAAAACAAAATAAATATGTTTTAAAAATTAATATATCCGCCAATAAAACATTGCCATAAATTAATAAAAAAATTAATGTAAATTACCATAAATTTTTTATATATGTAAATTTCTTTTATGGGGCTGTTTGATAGACCATTACGAAATGGGAATCATTTCTTGTTTCCCTTTACATTAAAAAACCATTTCATCCGTTTGGTTTGAAAATTACTTAATGTTTAATTTCATCTAATTTATGTTTATACTTACTAAGAAAATTTATTTTTATTTCCTTCGGTGAATAAATTTTAAATTTATTTTATTTCAAAACGAGAAATAATAAATTGATGTTGAGATTTAGCGAGAATGATAATATGAGTCTTAGTACATCCGTTCATATTATCATGATCAAACTTATGTACTAGACCTGCACTAGAATTTAAGTCGGCTTAAAGAAGCCTAACTGTTCATAAGCCCAAACCTAACTTCAGTCCACAATATTATAAATAATTATAAACAACTCATTTTAATTAAAATACATCATACCATAAAATCAATTAATCAATATAATACAATCGGGAGCCTCGCTCTACCCACAATATGCCTCAAACAATCGAAGAGTCATGCTCAATCTAGATTCCCATAAATTCCTTAATATTATGCATATATATATAAACGATTTTCAATATAATTGTTGTGGAGTTCTAAGGATAAAAAAAACCATAACCAAACAAATGTTTAATATCTTACAAGAAAAAAATAGGCAAATTTCGACTCAAAAAGAAAAAAAAAAATTCTCCTCCTGCAATCTGAAAAAAAATAGTAGAACAAGGGTAAGCGTTCTATTAAGAGAGTTTAAATATTAAGTATAATCGTAATTTCTATAACTATCTATAACTAATGCAAATCCTATAAATGCATATGCACATTATCAAAAAGTTCACCAAATAATCGCACAAGTTAACAAAATAGAGATACTCACGCACCCCTATATATATAGGGAGCCAATCTCTATATCTGGCTCTCTTAATCTAAAATAGTCTCTTATTTCTTTAATGGAACACCAGACACATTTCCGACATCAGATTCTAAATTTTAAATAGGAACATTCATAAAATATTTAAAAACTGGGCTGGAATAGTATTTGGGGATCAAAATGTAAAGTTAAAAAGTTAAAGGAGTAAAATATAAAATGTGAGGACTAAAATGAAAAGAAGAAGAAGTTGAGGGACTAAACTGAAGTTTAGCTAACGCAAACCTGAAAGTCAAGTTCGGCCGCCATACTCAAAGATTCAGTTGTCGAACCCATGTTTACCACCTCCACTATAAATAGTAGAGACATCCGGCCAAAAAGAGGTTTGGTGACAAATTCCAAACTCTCTCAAATTCTCTTAATCTCACAACAAATACTAAGTCCACAAAACATAAGTAAAGAATCAAATGGAAATCAAAGAAAACAAATTGAGGAAAAAGCTCAAAGGGAGACTTGGAAGAACTTGAAGAAAAGAGGTTCAATCCGATTTCCATTGAGTTCAAGCACCAAATTCAGGTTAGTTAACATGTAAATGAATAGAAATGATAATTAAAGGGAATCAATGAAACATGGGAAGAGAATTAGGTAAAACTTAGGTTAAAAGTGAAGAAAGTCGATGAAAATTGGATAAAGATGCAAACATCACCAAATGATGAACATATGCATGTCTAAGTGTGCCTAAAGGATGTTAGAAACATGTTAGAGTGGTTAAAATGAAATGCATGTTAAGAAGAGTAGAAAAATCAAAGGTTTAGGAAAGTTATGGAAAGTTGATGGAAAATACATGTAAATGATGAATTGATAAATGCATGTTGATAAAATGTTGTTAGTTAAGTTGTACTTAATGTAAATGAATGTTAGAAATGAATTGAGTTGAGTTGCAGGTTTTGGGCATGAAAATCATGCAAGAACTGTCAAAACCCAGGTTCAGCGGCCTAAAGGGGTTTAGGCAGCCGAAACTGAGAAACAATTCAAGGAAAGAAAAGGAAGTCCAGCTTTGACAGTCGAAGGTTAGACTTTCGACCGCCAAACCATGTGGCAAAGGTGACTAGTGGCAGCCGAACATGCTATCGAAAATGAGACTTTCATCTTTGTAAGGTGACCTTCGGCAGCTGAACTATCGCCGAAAGTCCACTGTTCAACAATTTTTAACTTAAATTGCTAAGATTAATTATGCTATAATTTTGTTATGTTTTATAGGGGTTTATGAAATGCTTTAAGTATGTTTACAAGTTAATATTGAGTCTCTAATTTGAAGTCCAAAATACAGGATTGGACCTTGAAAATAGGGACAATAGTAACAAACCAAGAATTCGTCAACTACGTTTAAGTTTCCAAGTGAGTGGATACTTACTAAATGCTTTTATGATGCAGAAACTTAATGTTTTATAGTATGCTCATGCATCACGACTATTCTAAGTTGTTTTGCATTAGATCATGAGATATGTTGCATTGCATTAATTACATGTTATGTGAAAAGTAATATTGGACGACCTATAATCCCGTATATTATGTTAATGATGACTATGGATGATATCCCTAGGTTTATTCCATACGTATACTATATAGTCTGTTTTGGCATGTCCTTCGGGATGTACCATGGACTGTCCCTCAAAAGTAACACCAAAATAATTGGGATATTGCAGGAGATATCTATGTTTATGTTACGATATGGTAAGACCCAAATGGCCAAAAGGAGCTTCTGGGCACATATTTATGTTTCGGATAGTTTTCAAAAGATAGCTATGACAACTGAAACTTACTTAGGGATCTTGGTGATAGTATTACCGAAGGTTAAATGTCTGACAATATTGCATGTTCATGAGCACGACAGTATGTTTTATGATATGTTTTTTGTATTTGCTCAAAAAGTTATTTTCAAATAGCTTACCCATTTTCTGTCCTTCCATCCCATCCTCGATTCCCAATCTCATTTTCACAGGTATGCAGGACGTATCAGAAAACACCTGATAGCTCAGACGTGACATTGTGACGTAATTTTATGTATGTTTTGTCCCTAGGATATGTAAATGTCAACGAATATGTTTTATAATCTCATGTATTACTTTAAATGTTTATGTTAGGATTTCTGGTACTTATGTTTATGTCCACCATGATGATTTGTACGGGTATAATGTAACACACATAGACTGGGAATTCAAATATTCTTTAAGTTAATATTGTACCAAAAGTCTTGTATATGCATGAGATTATGTGTCGATAATGATTTTTATGGTAGTTTAATGATAATGTTTATGTTAATATTTACAGCTTGTTAGGGTTTCGGTTACCTTCGGGTAGTCGGGATTCCAACGTCGGTAACTATCCAGAAGAGCGGGCTGTTACTATGCGGGAGTTTTAGCGACAATATAATGTCATACATACCCCGTAGAGATAAGAGTTTAACGATAATATAACATCATACATATCCCGCAGTGGTGATAATCTAGCGACAATATAACGCTATGCATACCTCACCTATCTATATCCATGGGAGTCTAGCGAGAAATGCCCTGTACATATCCCAGGATTCCACATCTATCCATAAATACATATAAGCTTCAAATTATCCCCAAGACAACACAACACAACATAGCACAACAAAATTAATACATCAATTAAAATGATGCTCCTAATATAATAACTAAATACATAATATAAGTAATACATGGGCATACCATTGAAATATAAATAATATTGAAATTATAAAAATAATTAATATCCAACTCATAGAAATAACGACCTAATGAATGTTGGTCCAGCTGGAAGGAAGAAATGACTAGTACCAATTACATATAAAAACATATTAACTCCATCAAATACCAACTATCAATGAACTAATTAATTTACTAGAGTCAAAATAGAATCCTAAAAGTTTGCCAAAATTTCAGCTGAGTTTGCCTATAACTAAACCTAACCCCTTGTAAAGAAATCACATTTTAAATATCAATTGGCCTCAAGCCCACAACATATCCATAACGCCCATCTGGAGCCTACCGCAATCCTAATATAGGTCCAATTCTCCAATTCAATTCAGGTAACTAAACTTCACTACAATCCCAATAATGTTCTTTGATATCTAAAAAATTACCAAATTATTCTTATATGTCATTTTTTTATGTCATTAAATCTACAAAATTTATTTTATCAAATTTTATTAATTCATAAATATTTTATAAATTATTTCTTATAAAAATAAATCATCAAAATTAGCCAATTTGAGTTTGGATTTACCTTTTCAGAAATGACCTCTACAACGTCTCTAGAGCATCTAAAAATGATGGGAACAACTATAAACACGATCATCTTTCGAGTCGACCAGCTGGGCACACCTCAGACTGGTCGAAAAATTGATCTCGAGCACTGTGAGCAAACTCTGATCCGAAGACACCTCTAGAATACATGTTCACCATAGGTTACAGTTTTGAAGATTGTTCGTTGAAATTCTTCTCCAATTTTCTCCAATCGATCAATTTAATCTCAACCCTCCATTATTGTATCTTCATCGTTCGGTGTTCGATCAAGGCATACTTGGTGTCAAAATAAATTTGGCAACAAGTGGATTATGATGATCGGTTTTGATAATCAAGAAAGATCGCTGGTTGGCCAAAAACAGTTGTAAAAGGTGGCAGCGACTCATCGTCTATCTCCTTGCTCCGTCCACCATTTGGTGCACCGTTGGTCGAAAAAGGAAGCCCATTATGCAAGGAGATGAATGTCGATGAGATTGTCCTCATTGGTCGCCGGGATTGGCCGAAAAGTTGCCAAAAATTCATGACCTTCTCTCCCCTCCATCTCTCTAGAACGACTACCATTTTGGGCGTCGTTGGTCCCATCTGAAAGCTGACATCACGAGGAGTTCAAAGCTAGTGATCTCACCGGATTTGGCCATCAGGATCAGCTGGAATCGTGACTTGAAGGTGGCAACACTTCTGCTTTCTGTCTCTTCGTTTCTTGCCGCCATTGCCACCTAGAGCCGCTATTTTCGGGTTGTTTGTGAGAAAATATGTATTTTTTGGGAAGTAGAAAATTGAGCAATAAAATCATGTAAATTAGGAGAGATTAGTGGAGAGAAATTCTATATAACTATAATTGTGCAGCTGTAGAGGAGCTAATTTGGCATAAAATCTTATTCCTAGAATTAAGAATATAATTGTGTATAGTTTACTAATATAGGTTGAAACCTGTTATATATATATTTTTTTTATCAATGAAAGAATAATAAGCTTTTTCTCCTCATTCATTATCTTCAAGTTGGTATCAGAGCCTAGTTTGCCTGAAAAAAGGTTTGCTTGATTTTTTCATGTTTCATTTTTTTTTGTCCCTTCTTCATGTCTGAAACATCATCGGACTTTACCATTAATCCTCAAACTATTGCCTCATCCTAAAACAGAATTGAATCCTTGAAAACTGGGGTTGATTCTCGCTCAATTTAGATTATTACCATTCAGCTGAGTAGAGATAATTTTCTCTGATGGTCACAAGCAGTTCGGATGTATATCAGAGATCGTGGCAAGATGGGGTATTTGACTAGTGAAACAAAGGCTCTAGTAAGCACGGATCCTGCTTACGCAAAATGGGATGCAGAAAACTCCATGGTAATGACATGGCTTGTAAACTCAATAGAGGAAGATATCAGTTCTAACTACATGTGCTATTCAACAGCACAAGAGTTATGGGAAAATATAAATCAGATGTACTCTGATTTGGAAAATCTGTCCTGAATTTTCGAGTTGACTCAAAATTGGAGATCTATGTCAAGGGGAAGACAATGTCACAAAATATTTCAATTTGCTTAAGCGAATATGGCAAGATTTGGATCTCTTCAACAACTATGAGTGGAAATCAATAAAGGATTTTCAGCATCATAAGAAAACCGTTGAAGACAACTGAATCTTTAAACTTCTGGCACGGCTAAATGTTGAATTTGATGAAGTTAGAGGGAGAATTATTTGGAGACAACCTCTTCCTTCAATCGGTGAGGTGTTCTCAGAGGTTAGAAGGAAGGAGAGCAGAAGAAATGTAATGCTGGGAAAGAATGGTCCTGGAGTTGTTGTTGAAGGATCGACTTTAGAGGTTGTCTCGTTTTTTAAAACATCAACTTATCAGTGTAAAATAGGAGAAAAATCTAGTGAAAAACCACAGGTATGGTGTGACTATTGTAATAAGCCTTGTTACACTCGTGAAACATGTTGGAAACTGCGCAGAAAACCTCCAAATTGGAAAATAAAGGATGAGAGAAGTTTGGAGGAGGAGTTCCTACTGTTAATGAAGCTGATGTTGGCCCTTTCACAAAAGAACAAACGGAGCATCTTCTTATGCTACTAAAATCCAGTTCTACCTCATCTGAGTTTCCTAATGCTTCTATGGTTCATACAGTCATTGGATCTAAGACTCTATTTAATTCCTTTTTGTCTAATTCCTCAACCTTTTATGCTCCATGGATCATAGATTCTAGAGCCTCAGACCATATAACAAATTCATTTAAACTCTTCCAATCATAGACACCATGTTCTGGAAATAAAAATATCAAGGTTGCAGATGGAGGTTTCTCTCCTGTTGTTGGAAAATGTGCAATATAGATCTAAAAAAATATCAACATGAAATTTGTTCTTCATGTTCCAAAAGTGGCATGCAATCTTTTATCAATTAGAAAACTAACAAAAGATTCTAATTATTTGGTTATTTTCGATGAATCTCATTGTGTTTTTCTGGACAAGAATTCGAGGATGATGACTGGCAGGGCTAGAATGATCAATGGCCTTTACTGTTTTGAGGATAATTCACCTAGTGCTAAAATTGCTCAAGTGTCCAGTAGTAATATTTCTGTATCTGCTTACAAATAATGGTTTGACATTATAGATTGGGCCATCCTAGTTTTATTTAGTAAAACATTTATTTCCTTTGCTTTTTAAGAATGTGACTCCCCTAAAAATAAAATGTGAAAGTTGTTTGCTTGCTAAAAGTCAACAAAAATCTTATGTCCCAAGGCATTATTTACCATCAAAACCATTTTATTTGTTTCACAGTGATGTTTGGGGACCCTTAAGGGTTACTATTATTTCGGGCAAATAGTGGTTTGTAATATTCATAGACGACCATACTTGTCTATGTTGGGTATACTTAATGCATAAGAAGTCAAAAGTAGCAACCATTTTTCAAAAGTTCTATAACATGATAGAAAATCAATTTCAAACCAAAAAAAAAAGTATTTTGAGGTCTGATAATGGGATAAAGTATTATAATAGTATCCTTGGAACATTTTTTGAAGAAAAAGGGATCTTACACCAGTCTTCTTGCACTGATACCCCCAAACAAAATGGAATTGTCGAGCGTAAAAACAAACATCTATTGAAAGTCACTTGTGCCATGATGTTTTATATGAACTTACCAAAATATTTTTAGGGGGATGTTGTTTTAACAACATCATACCTAATTAATAGGATGCCTTCTAAGGTCTTATAATATAATACTCCTGCTTAAAAAAAAATTCCCTGAATCTAGAGTTCATTCAGATTTGCCTTCAAAAATATTTGGATGCATTGTTTATATGCACATTCCAAAAAAAATCTCAATCCAAGTTGGATCCTAGGGCCGAAAAAGGTGTCTTTGTTGGTTATGCTCCAAATCAAAAAAGGTACAAATTCTTTAATATTCTCACACGAAAATTCTTTGTCACTATGGCTGCAACTTTTTTGGAAGGTTTTCCTTACTTTAACAAACATTTGATTCAGGGGGACAATTCTAATGAATCAAGTTTTTAGGAAATTGAAGCTTTACCAAATATAATTTTTGAAACAAATAAGGAAACGAAGATCCCTCAATCTCATAGTATAGAAATTGATATTGGTTTATCATATATGGAAATATTACGACAAGAGAAACATTGTTCTAATCTTGAGCTTGTGGTCTACACTAGGAAAATAATTTTTAAAAAGGGCAAAGGTCCATTGATTAGTCCAACTTTTGTTCATGAAAAGTCCTCGAGTGAAGTCTGTCCAAATACATCAGGTAATACTTCACCTTTTCTTTTTTCTATTGTTCCATAATCTAACCTAGTTTTAAACCCTATGCTTCCTACTCAAGAATCTGATCTTGATCTTCCAATCACCATTAGGAAAGGAATCAGTACTTGTACTAGACATCCAATTTCCAAATATGTGTCCTATGATAACTTTTCCCCTAAATATAGAGCCTTTATCACTGAAATTTCAAAACTTGTGATCCCTAGAAACATTAAAGAAGCGTTAGATGATCAAAACTAGAAATTTGCAGTGTTTGAAGAGATGGAAGCATTGAGGAAGAATGATACGTGGAATGTGGTGGAGTTGCCTAGAGAGAAAAAGATTGTTGGGTGCAAGTGGATGTTCATAGTTAAAAGCAAAGCAGATAGTACTGTAGAAAAGTACAAGGCCAGATTAGTTGTGAAGGGTTTTACACAAACCCATGGAATAGATTATCAAGAAACATTTGCCCCTGTTGCCAAGATAAATTCTATTCGAGTTCTTTTATCTCTTGCTATTAATGCAAATTGGCCATTGTACCAACTTGATGTGAAAAATACATTTCTTAATGGAAACCTGGAAGAGGAGGTGTTTATAACTCTTCTTCTAGGTTTTGTAGACAAATATGGTGTTGGAAAAGTTTGCAAACTGAAAAAGTCTCTTTATGGACTTAAGCAATCACCAAGAGCTTGGTTTGAATGCTTTGGCAAAGCTATTAAAAAATTTGGTTTCTTACAAAGTCAGGCTAACCATACTTTGTTTTATAGGCACTCAAAAGAAGGGGAAGTTGCAATTTTAATTGTATACGTTGATGACATTATTTTAACAGGGGATGATTGTGGAGAATTAGAGTATTTGAAGAAGTTTCTAGCCAAGGAATTCGAAATCAAGAAATTGGAAAACTTAAAGTATTTTCTCGGGATGGAGTTTGCACGATCCAAGGGGGGAATTATTGTAAGTCAAAAGAAGTATGTACTTGATTTGCTCAAAGAGACAAGTATGATGAGATGCAAGCCATCTGAAACTCCAATGAACCAAATTTGAAACTTCAACTAGCTAGTGTAGAGAAAGTTAGAGACAGAGAAAAGTTTCAAAGACTAGTTGGAAGACTTATTTATTTATCACACACTCGGCCTAACATGACATTTTCAGTAAGTATTGTTAGTCAGTTCATTCATTCACCAAGCCCAGAGCACTTTGAAGGAGTTCATAGAATCCTAAGGTACCTATAGGGAACACCTGGAAAAGGTATTTTCTTCAAGACACGAGGACATCTTCAAGTTGAAGCCTATACCGATGCAGATTGGGCTGGATGTATAACATATAGAAGATCAACTTCTGGATATTATACATATGTAGGAGGTAATTTGGTGACTTGGAGAAGTAAGAAACATAATGTTGTGACAAGGAGCAGTGTAGAAGCAGAGTTCTGGGTTGTTGTTCAAGGTATTTGTGAAGTGATATGGATTAGAAGAATATTACAAGAGTTGAAGGTTTCAGAAGTACTTCCTATGAAATTGTATTATGACAATAAAGCAACTATTTCTATTACTCACAATCCAGTTCTTCATGACCGAATGAAACATGTTTAAGTAGATAAGCACTTCATCAAAGAAAAAATAGAAAGAGGTGTAGTCTATATGACCTATGTGCCAACTAAAGACCAAGTGGCAGATATGCTTACAAAGAGTCTTCCAAAAAAAAACAATTTGATTTGTTAGTGAACAAGTTGGTGATGAAAGATATCTTCAAACCAACTTGAGGGGGAGTGTGAGAAAATCTGTATTTTCTAGAAAGTAGATTATTGAGTAATAAAACTACGTAAATTAGGAGAGATTAGTGGAGAGAAATTCTATATAACTATAATTGTGTATTAGCTGTAGAGAAGCTAATTTGGCGTAAAATCTTATTCCTAGAATTAAGAATATAACCGTGTATAGTTTCCTAATATAAGATAAAACCTGTTGTGTATATATATATATATTTATCAATGAAAGAATAATAAGCTTTTCCCCTCATTCATTATCTTCAAGTTTGTTGCTGGTCATCGGTGGCTCTTGGAGGTGATAGTGGGGTCGTCGGCTAGTGGTTCTGCTTCATCGGTCAGAGAAAAAGGGAAGGGAAGGGAAGCAGAGGGAGAGGAGAGAGAGGGAACATGTGGGAAAAATGGGGAAAAGCTTTAAATAAATTTGGGCCATTAAGATTTCTACATTCATTTAAGCATACATGTACTTATTTGTGCTAGTAAAATATCATTTTAAAACAAAAAATTACAATAATATTACAATTTGTTCTATATATGCTTACATTTAATTTTATGTAACTTTAAATTTTAAACCATTCTATAAAATAAAATTTTAAAAATAAAAATATACTTTTATATTAAAAAAATATACTTCTATATAAAAAATATAAGTTTTAAATTTCACTACATTATAATATGAATAAAATATTGTCCAAAATAAATATTTAAAAATATAATAAAAATTCAGGTTGTTACACATATGAAGTCATTGATCATGTGCATATGTTATCTTATAGACTAGCTTTACTTCTAAATATAGATCATATCCATAATGTGTTTCATGTATCTATACTAAGTAGATACATATAAGAATTGTCACATGTGATATTTGTTGAGCAGATAAATATACAGTCAAATTTGACTTATGAGAAATAACGAGTTCAGATTCTAACCACATAGGTTATAGAATTGAGAAATTAAGAAGTCTCTTTGGTAAAGGTCCTATGGAGAAATCTTAGATAGATGAACCCACTTGGGAAAGTAAAGAAGTTATGAGATGACAATACCTACAATTGTTCACATAGAGAGTTTCGAGGATAAACTTCTTTAAGAGAAGAAGAATCACTCTACAAAGACACTATGGTAACACCCTTATAATATTAGAAGGTACTAATATCATTAAATTCATATTTAGGGTTAGAGCTAAGTATGAGTAAGTAGCACCAAGGAAGGTGCTAGATTGCATCAATATGCTAGCTTACCACCGAGGTGCTTAATACTAAAACTTTTAATTCGTAAATGGAGAGAACAATTTAAAACATATTTAATGTGAGGGAACATATTTTTAAATAACTTACATGAAGTGGTTAAAAATGCAAAGTAATTTTTTTTGGTAAACTTAGAAAGGGTAAAATGGTCAAAGTGATATGTGTGCTTCCATAGGTGAGCAAAAGTGTAATTTTCTAAAAATAAATTTAAATATATATGAAAATGATTTAAATAATACATAAATAATGTCTAGTAAGTCACTGTTTAAAAAGTTTAAAAGATGGTACAATGTAAAATAGGAAGATTTAAATAGGGTTACGTAGAATTAAAAAAAATTTAAAAGGCAAATTCAATTCTAGCCATTCAATATGCTTTTCAAATTAATTTCATTCCTATTTATGTCTTTAAATATAAGAAAGAGGGTGGAAATGAGGATATGATAACAAAAAAAATAATAGTCTCTTCATCTCTCCAACTCAACCATCCAGAAATTTTGCATACTCTATATAGGCAGCCTTCATCCAATCTTACAAACATTAAATTTGAAAATATTTTCACGTGTCTTAGCACCCAAAACATTTTCCTAAAATCCTAAGGGATAGTATACAATAAGAAGAGCAAAAAAAATAAAGTTTGGTTTATTAAGTTTTGTGTTGGAAAATGTGATAGAAGTTAACATAGGTGTTAGTTGATATTCATGGTGGCAAAACAATTTGTATTTTGTGTTTGTGATAACTATTTTGATTTGTTATTGTAATAAAAGGTTCTAGAGTTTGAAATACATATTATTGTTTATGTCTAAGTTGTTGAACTCCATGTTTGACGATAGAAATGATAGTAAATATTGATTAATAGTGTGTACATGCTGAAATTATGAACAAAAAACATTGTTTTAGTAAATCTTGTTTTATGGCTGAATTTAGGTTAAGTTAGAGGATGATTTTAACTTATTTTTTATTCCAAAAAAGACGCATATAATTGATGGTACACTCTATTTGGCTCACCATAAGTCCAGGTGGAGAGTGCTATAATTTTTGGAATTAGCACATAGTTTAGGTGATCCTAAACTCTAATATAAAGTATAATTTATGTATATGCCAATGTGTCAAAGTTAGGATGTGGTTCTAATGTAGATTTGTACATGGACTTTTTTTCGTTCTTAGTAATGGCATTAAGGTCTTGGTGAGAGATGGATGAGGAGGTAGAGAGTCATGTCCCTCCCCAAGTTGTTGGATTTTTTAGGGTGTTGAATTTTTAGATTGGCTTTAATCTATCATCAATGTCCTTCACCCTGGCATCTAACCCTATATGTGACAAACTTAGGTTTAAAGACTAGCTATTGACCATCAACATACTCTAAAAAAATTTTCATAACTCTATAATAACATCACATAAATATAATATTAAATCATAATTTACAACTTAGATAAAGTTATTGACAGATAACTTTCGGTGGCAAGGTTCAGCGGCCAAAGGATCCTCGTACAGAGACAAAACTCTGCTTTTGGATCCTAGTTCTACAGCAGAGCCCAAACCGAAACTCCATATCCTATCCTTCGGCAACACCTTTAGTGGTTGGACCATTTCCTTTACCGAGTCATGCAATGCTTCAACAACATACTTCAGTTGCCATAATGCCTCAGTTATAACCCAAATTCGGTGGCTAAACCTTTCCTTGAGCTGCCGAAATTGAATTTTGATAGAATGGTAGAAATAAGTTTCGACAAGGTTCTAACTTGTCAAAACATATAAAATGCTCATTTTGACATTTCTAAACATATTTCAATAAAATTCTCAACTTAACAACCTCGTTTACATCTTTAAAGTCATCATGCAATTCACTTTTCATTAAACATACCCTTTTGACCTTAACTTCACAACATTAAATCTTTTCTCATTTCTCTTCAAAATTGAAATGCAAAGCTTTTTTTAACATTCTAGTGTCCATAGACATTAGTTCAACCAAAACTTTGGCCATAACAAAATTTCTTCAACCCTCCAACTGAAATTTTCATTTTGACTCAAGAACCCTAAATTTTTCTATTGCATGTATGTATTAAATCTTTATTGAAGGCTTCCAAACACCCCTGTCCAAGTCAGAATTCTAACATGGTTTAAGAATGAAGGACTTAAAAAACATGCTACTTCTTTGAGACTTTAACGCTTATTTGAAGTTTTGTCACTTCACCTTGCAAAAT
>CAOGCB010818657.1:0-21975 GCA_948266635.1 Cnidoscolus chayamansa | reverse complement strand
TCATACACATAATACCACCCTCTCTCTTCCAAAAAGAATGCTTTTTTTTGCATTTCTAGGACGATTATGCCTTTCATTCCATGTGTTTTAGCTATGCCTTAAGACAGGTTATTAATTTAGAGCCAAAGACCTACTTGTGAGTTCTGAATGTTTCTTTTTCCATTTTCAACTACCCTTCTAAATACTCAGCCAAATCAAAAGGATTTTGATACGAACCAAAGTGAGTATGAACTTTATCTTCATAAAACGATGCGTTTAGTCCCTCTAATCCAGCTGTTGCAACGGCTACAACAGAATCAGGCGCTCCCTTGCTGATCTGGCACAGCTTGCTCTGTAACTGAATTCATCCTGCACACGAGAATTGTTAGGAAGAGTATTCTAAAATCTGTAATAGCTATAAAAATCACAGAACTCATCATATTTGAGATAACAAAAGTATTATTGAGTCAGAAGTGTTTTTTGTGTGTGTGTTTGAAGAAATCTGTTCATATCAATGTATTAATCGGATAAAAACTCCATGATCTGTTGCAAGTCGCAATAATTGAAATATTATGTGCAAAAAGTTTGTTTGGTTTTTGAAAGGGGTTCGTAGTTGGGTATATCAGCCAGTGGATAGATAGAGCCTGATAAAAATATAGCTACATTTACAGGAGAGATAAACTAAAGTATCCATATTAGAAAAAAAAAAAAAACCAATTAGCTTCCCTTTTAGTTTGAACAACTCTCTGGTTGGTAATTAGCAGGGGCTGTATTCCTTTTGAGGAACTTCCTCCAAGTCTATATGTTCAACGTCAAGAAAAGATGACTTCAAAAAAAGAATTATGCAAAAACTGGTTTAGGGTTTCTTCATCTTCAATAACATTAGCATTCTTCCAAAATAATTTTGGGTCAGGTCACCGGAGGATTTGCAATAGGGTATTCTGCTAGTACTTGAAAAGTACTGTACCAAGAACACTATCTTTCGCCTTTCTAGGGAGAAAATTAATAAAATTAGACATCTAAGGTTGTATTCTGAGGATGCCTTGTTCAGTGGTTTATATGGAGCAGGTGAGAGAATCTTTAGCTTATTTATGGTTATGGTTTTAAGGCTTTGTATGGTGCCCTAAAGAGCTTTGTGAGATTCTTTTTCTGACTTATTGCAGAGTACAAGAATAATGAACTGGCTAATTATGCTAGAATTCCCTAAATTCTAATGGAACATTTAATGCTGTTTTTTTTTTTTTTAAATAATAACGAAAAGCCAAGGTTAGAGAGTTGGCAAGAGATTGAGAAAGGATATCTGTGAAGAACCTGTATCCCATTTAGAACTCATAATCACTCCATTTCTTTAATGTCTAATGTCCAACCTATCAACATTAGATTATACAGATACCTTCATTTTCAAAAAGAGGAGATTAAAAAATTGATAAAGGAAATGTTAGAAACCGAAGTTATTCAACCCAGCGCCAACCCATATGTCTTTCTAGTCTTATTAGTGAAGAAAAATGATCTAAGTTGAAGGTTTTGTATTAATTGTAGAAGGTTGAATGACATTATTGTGAAAGATCTAAAATTGATTTAAGGGCTGAATACCACAAATTCAAGATGTCTTTTCCGGATATTCCTAAAACATGCTTTAAAAGCTAATATGGTCACTATGAATTCATTATTATGCTTTTTAGTCTCACTAATGTTCCAATTACTTTCCAAGCTTTTATGATATAAGCTTTTTTCTTAGCTATGTCTGATTTTTTTTTCATTTAAGTTGTTGAGTTTGAAGTACAAGATTTTGTATAGAAAATAGGTTGATAACAAAGTTATTGATGCTCTTTCTAGGGTATCCAATTTAAATGGTGCCACTTTAATGGCTATTGTTTCATTCATTCAACTTAAGGGTAAGTTATATGTTGACAGGAATAGGACTGTAAATAAACCAAGCTGTTCATGAGCTATTTGAGATTCAACTCGAGCAGGCTTAATTTGTTTCTAAATGAGTCAAACTCAAGCTTAATTTTTAAGTTATGAGCCAAGCTTGATTTTGTAAATATTCGGCTCATTAAAGTTCGAAAGCTCGTTTATTTATAAATTCATGAGTTAACTCATTAATATAGTTATTTAACTAAAATTATTTAGTGTTAAAATTATTATTTTTAAATTAAAATCATTATAATTATAAAATAAATTTTTTAGAGAAATTTACTATTTTCAAACTAAAAATCTTCAATAAAGTAAAATTTTTTTAGAGGTATTTGAGATTTAACTCGATAAAAGTTCGATAAAAACTTGGCTACTTTGTTAAACAAAAGTTTGAATTTGTTGATATTCGTTTCAAGCTCGAAATGAATTAGACTCGAGTTCGATTCAAGCTCGAAAAAATTTAAACGAGCCAAACTTGATCTATTTAAAACTCAGCTTGACTCGATTATCAATCTGAAGGTCATTATGAAGTTAATGCTTTTTATGGTCATTATGGAATTAATGCTTTTTATATTAGATTAAAAAGAAATTTTAGTGTAAAATTGAACATTGTGCAGCCCCAGATTTGTAGCAACCCTTGCTTGTTCCTTAAGTGCTCATTTTTTGTTATTAAAGCATCATTTCATTGTTGCTAGTGTAGCTCAATTATTTTTGGATTCCATTTTCAAGCTACATAGGCTGACATCTGCTACTATTTCTAAGAGAGATAAAATCTTTACTAGCCTATTTTGAAAGGAGCTTTTCAACTTTTATTATGAACCAATTTTCAACTTTTCAGTCTTCTTGGGGTCAACCAGACCCTCATGGAGAGGGTATTATTAATAAGGGGATAGCATGAGATTTAATGTGAGCTACATGTGAGTCTAACAAAGAAACTACTCTTCAGCTTAGCTCTGATGACTCCAGACAGGGGAATCCTGACTAAAACCAGTAGATAACTTGTCTTACTGTCCTTGACTCGTTTCATGATCTAATGAAAGCACAAATCATCAGATCAAATTAATCTAAACTTTTGTGTGAAATTAAGATGCAATGAAAGAGATCCTATGCTGAGCTGCCAAATCCTAGGAACTGGTCGACAAGTTTTGCTACAGAGCTGGCAAGACTGTCTGCTCCTTCTTGTGTTGATGCCTCTGCATACACACGTATAACATCCTCTGTACCAGATGGCCGTATGAAAGATCGGCCTCGGGTGTACGTGTCTGTATGACAAGTAAAACTCCTAGTTAGTATTTCATATGGCAGACTCGCTCAGAAAAAAAAAAAAAAAAAAAAAAAAAAAGAAACAAGAAGAAAACAAGCAACTGTTGCTTAAGAAGTTTCATTCAATTATATGTGAAAGCCATAGCCACTCTGAGTGGTGAACAGTAGAACATGTGGCAAATAGTGCGCACATCATTCAACTACATTAGCAAGTTATATTATTTACTCATAAAGTAAATGCTTTTGTTTGCTTTATTTTCTACTAAATGCTGATCATACAACTCTTCATATGAAATTGAGAAGATGGAACAAAATAATGCATGTATAAACCCAGGTAAACAATAACACGTCCAAAACAGTCTCATAATATTTTACCAATCTCCGCATTGATGGCATCTTGAATGCCAGGTGGTTTAACAACAATAGTCTCTGCATTTGCTGTGACTAAAGCAGTTCTGTCTATGACTTTGACCTGACATCATGGAAGCAGTAGAAGCATCAATATTCGAATTGAAAGGAAAAGGGAACAACATGGAGCATAATTATTTTAGCAAATCTCCTTACTACTTTAGCAAGATTCCACCATTAGCATTAAAAAAAATGGATGCAGCATTGAGGATGGGTGGTATACAATGAAAAGGGGCAGAAGATGAGAAACAACAGCTCAGGAATAGTCCTCCGGAAAATTAGAAGTGAAAAGGACAGCAAGAGGCATACCTTCTGCTGTCTGCTTGGTAGGTCCTGATAAAGCTCAGCCCATTTATGTATCGACCATCCCATGTGCTGTAAAATGGCTTCCACCAATAGCAAATTACTTAAAGCATCTCCAACAGCCTGGTTGATCAGCTTACTAACAGCTAATAATCTCAAAGCAGCTTTATGCTGTTCTGAATCTGAGTAAACAAATAACTCAATACATGAAGCCTCAATCTTGGAGATAAGCAGTAACAGGACAAGATTATATAGAAACAACCTTTATTTTTGGAAGACAGCTCATTACATCTGGTCTCTAACCAAGATAAGAAGAATTCTGAGAACAAGATTGTGCCATGGCCATTGGCCTCAAAATAGATCCCAATATCATACTGAGCAGCTTGCTCATGCAAATATTTCACTCCTGTTGGCGTAAGCACAACTTCAAGCCCCAATTGTTTGAGGTAATCCGTGGATGCTCCGTTTGCATAAGCCGTCTGTATAATGCCAAATCGAGCTTGATATTTGTCACTGATTTTTTCATTTCCCTCCATGCTAAGAACATTCAATTGTTCCTTAATAAACAGAGCAAACAAAGATAGTATCTTGTCACCATCAACAAGATCAATCATGTTGCTATTACTTGACGACACAGAAAAATAAACAAGTCGATCAGCATCTCCATCCAAACTTGCACACCTGAAAAACATTCATGCAGATGCAGTTGGCTCCTATACCCACCAATCAGCATCATAGGCTATATAGATGATTGCAAATTTTCTAGTTTCAATACATACTCAATTACCAAGATGTTAAGAGTTCACAGTCATCCGTCATCAACTGCCATGACAGCTATTCTATCAATTGGCAAAAATGATTGCATTCTAGTTCAGACTTTTCAATAAAACAATAAATAAATATTCTGCTATTAACTAACAACTATTTATTTCCTGCTACTAACTATCTAACAACCATTGGCCAAGCTGTCAAGCACTGCATACAAACAACAACATACAAACAAAATTTTAATGCCAACAAATACATGCAGCTTTTGCTTATTGTCACGGAAAAAAAAGGTTGCAATTCTTGTTTTGCATGATTGACAAGTACATCATCAAATAATGAGATGACCGACCTTATCCCAACATCCTTAGAGCCGAATCCTTGTGGAACAACCTTTTCTTTCTGTACATAATCAGCGCCAACTCCTTCATTGAGTATACCTCCTCCTTTCCCAGAATTGAGAACCTCAATAGGCAATCCATTCAGCATCTTCTTCAATACTTCCATTTTTTCCCCACCAATGCCATTAGCCCCATCAATGACCAATTTGTCATCTACCTCGTGGATTTTTTGTCCATTTGGAATCAAATCAATCAAGCACCTAATAATTCATAAAAAGATCTCAAATGAAACCATGTGGTGATGACATTAATTCAAAAGCAAACATCTTTAGCTAGTAAATACACCTCTATATCATACAAACCTGAATGAACTAGAAAGCTGTTCATAGTAATCAACTTCAGTTGCTTTCATACCCTTATTTCTAGCACGAACCATCCAGTGTAGCTGTGGAGTCGTTAAAATTCCCATGTCAATAGCAAGAGCACCAACAATTGAATTGATTCCCTTCCATCAAACAAAAATTACAATTCAATTCAGAATATTTCTCAAAGAGATATCACAGCTTGAGCCCTGTCAAAAAGGAAGAAAACTAAACGAACAAACACACATGCACAACTTGATAAACAGATGAGGGAAGAGGTATACTTGTTTAGCAGCTTCAAGAAGAGATTCACCACTAGGCCTTGTGTCTCTTCCCAACAATATCTCTGCTGACCGCACTCCATCAAAAGGGATGTTTTCCTTCTTTACAAATTCATCTATCAACTACATAGATTAAAAAAAAAAAAAAAAAAACTCAAGTTAAATCTTTTAGTTTAGGCACTCTATCCCAGAGAAAAAGGAAGAACATAAATTATTGGTTAAACTTTAAAGGATAATTAACATCACCACGAAGACAAGTACGGCTCTTAAGTCCATATTGCAGACACATTGAGACCCATTCTCGTAGGAGTCAGTTAAAATTTGATTCTTTTCTCCATATATTTGTTAGGCTAAAGATCAAATTTCAATTACAAAATCATCCATTTCAGTTTTTAGCCTTCCTTCCAATTTCACAAAACCATAAATGGTTAAAACTGACCTGAATAAGATGCTGGGGAGTAGCGGCATTAGCGATAGCATCAGCGAAGGGTTCCCATTCTTGAGTAAGCATTCCACCACTTGGATCAGCGACTTTGATTCCGTTATCGCTGACTTTATTGTGCGATGCAGTGATCATCAAGCCAATAACAGAACGGGTTTTCAGAGATCTAAGAGCTGCCAAAATCCCAGCTCTAAACACTGTTGATTCGAGGAGTAACGCGTCCCCCCTGAACCCAGCTGTACCGTAGGATAGCCTCACTCCTGCAAAGAACTGCAAATGGAATTAGAACTAGCTTTGTTTGCAGATGGGAAAGCTGAGAAAAGGAAAAATGAAATCGAAATTGGGATCTGGAACCTTGGGGAGGAGGAAAGCGAGCGGCGGAGTTGAGGATCAGAGACTTCTGATGCTCGTCCATGTTCCGGGCGAGAGGGCCACAGAGAGAGCGTGTGTGTTATTTGTTGTTTTCCTAAGCAAATTTATTCAGAATTGGCATTCATTTGGAAAGAAGAAAAAAAAAATGAATTTTACGTTTTTATTTAATTTGCACTAAAATTTTGGATTATTAAATTCACAAGTAAATAATATAAATACTTTTTTTTATAAAATATAAAAATAAATACGTAAAATAAATTAATAAAAATAAAATAGATATTATCCTTTTAATTAATTAATAATATATATGAAAACTAAGAATAAAAAATATTTTATAGCATTAAATGCTTAAGTTTAAAAACTTTTTAATAATAGTCTAATAAAATGATATTTATTAGTACACAAACTTCAACTCAAAATTTCTTACACTTTATATTTTAAAATAAAAAAAATAACTGAAAATTTTAAAAAATTCGCTTTAAACTATAATTTTTAATAATTATATTTCAAACTTTATAAGATAATTTTTTTTATATGTTATTATTAAATTTTTTTATTAAAATTAATAAAATATTACATCAGCATTATAGTCAGTATCGCAACTGACAATCTAGTCCACCTATAATAATAATGATACAAGTTCTAGCGCAACCATCATGAGGAATTTCTTAATAATCGCATAAAATCTCCACCTCCAGCAATCCACCCTCCATAGCTCCAAACACAACTATCATGTGTCAAGTCTCCATCTCAAACACATTCTTCACCACCTCATACTCAATCTTCATAATTACTAAAACAATTTCAAACTCCACAACGCCAAGAACAATATACTCCATCTCATGTTTATTCTCTACTGAATTCAATACAATCTCCATAGTTTGTCTAGCCTGCACCACCCCATAAACAATAGTCATTGCCAACAACACAATCGCATTCTCCACCAAGCTAAGAACAACCTACTCCCATCTCTCATCTATTCTCCACCACTTTCAACATAATCTCCATTGCATGTCAAATCCTCATCTCCACTCCCATAAATAGTCTTCACCACCACTAACACAATCCCAATCTCCATCACACTATAAGAACAACCCTCTTAATCTCCCATTTACTCTCCATCTCCTTCTAACTACTCTTCACCAACACCAACCCAATCACAGTCTCCCCATGCCAAGAACAACCCACCCTATCTCCTGTCTATTCTCCACCGCTTTCAACACAATCTTCCCCATCACCCCATGACTAATCATTACCACCACAACACAATTCCAATCTCCACCACACCAAGAACAACTCATACCATCTCCCATCTATTCATTGCCACCTTCATTACAATTTTCATCGCCTCTCTAATCCCTATCACCCCATAACCAATCTCCACCATGCCAAGAAAAATCCACACCATCTTATATCTATTTTTCACCCCCTTTATAACACTCGACACTTCTTCGTTATTAAAATTCAGATTTTCAGGACATATATTCTTAGAATATTCAGAATTCAGGCTAGAAAAATGAATAAAGATAAATATGTCAAAGAAATTATAAAAAGAATTAAAATGCAAAGAATAAAACATTAAAAGATGCTAAAATAATAGAAATGGAAAATAAAATGTGAAGGAGGGTGAAATGGTAAAATGCTAGGGCATGTAGATTGGGAACTGAACCATAGGTTCAATGTCCAAGCCAATGTCAAGCCATATCCCTTTAAAAGGGAGAAGGCAACGACATGAGAAGGTTTTAGTTGAACCTTTCTCTTGAACATTGATTTTTATGCCTAGAATCCTTCAAACATCCAAGGATTTGATCGAACTAGCAAAAGAGAGTGAAAGAGAGTGGAATTCACTAAACAAAGCAAGAGAAAACAAAAGTGGAGGGTTGAGCAAGGTTCCATCAAATTGAAGCAAGAACACCAGCGGGAGAAACTTGAGGAAATCAAGCTCTCATTCACCGGTCGTCTTCAAACTAGGTTAGTTAGCTTCCTTCCAACCTGTGTTGGAATGAGTGAGTGTAAATTACAACATGCATGAAGGATTAGACAATGTTTACGAAATGTTAATGAATTTTACAAGTTTTAGGTTAGAACTCGATCGTTTATGTAAATGGATTTATGGATGTTCTTAGTTGATGAAATGAGTTGTAATGCATGAGTTGCAGTTAGAAAACACCAAATCGGTCATTGCAAGTGTGTCTTGACAATAGGTTTGAGTGCTTGATGGAAATGTATAAAATTTTTGAGGATGTTGATGATAAACTAGAAAATGCATGAAATGACGATGTTAAAATGCAATATAGGTGTCTAGATGAGGCTATTAAGATTAAACAATGTTGAATGAGGTTAAATGAGGTATTTCCAAGTGAAAATATGCATAAAAATGAATCTGGATGGATTGAAAGCACCTAGGAGTAGGTTTTGACCTTCTAGAAAAAATTCAGTTTCTGGTCACTAGCACGATATTCCGGTCACCGTGAAACTAAGATTCTAGATTGAGTTATATAGATGACCGAAAGGTAAAATTGATGCATTTTTTTACTCAAAAAAGAAAGAAAAAAGTAGATAAATGAATAAAGAATAAAGAATAAGTAAATAGTAGCCGAGACATTTGGTTGACTTAGTTAACAAGATGACTCGAAAAAAGGGGAAATGAAGGTAGCCAATAAGAGCTACCCAGGCATTTTCTAACTCGGTAAGGAATAAATAATGAAATGAATGATGAAATCCGAGGCATCGGTTGACTAAGTCAATGAGACGTCTCGATAGCTAATGGATATAACCGAGGCATCCACATGACTAATTAAGGTAAGATAGTACCGAAGGATACTTGAAGAGTATCACTCGGTATAGAGTTACGGTTGGCACTTAAGAGTGCAGGAAAATAACTTAAAAACCATAGAAGAGTAAAGGATATCACTCGGTTTCCAACTGTAGTACCTAGGGTAACTGGACAGTAACTCATAAGTAAAAAAATAATGCACGAGGAAATATGAGAATGAGTATTAAAGTATAGAAAGGGTGTATATATATTGTTTCTAATCCAAAGTTTGTCACTATAGGACTAGACTCATGGAACCAAAGGTAGCAGTAGTGGATTATTGTGAAGACACAATTTTCCAAGTAAATGCTAAACACTTTTAAACGTATGACACTAAATGATTTTATAGCATGAGCATATATCATAATACTAGGATGCTGCATTAGTTTTACAATAAATATTGCATTGCATTATTGTTATGTGATATGTATAACTTGATGAGTACTGGATGAACCATAGACTTCAAACAAATGAATGATGAATTGACGGAATGAAAGGTAATGTATGAGTGACCAAGTTGGTCAAAAGGAGCTACTTGGCACTAGTATATGGTAAAACCAAAATGGCCGAAATGAGCTTTTTGGCACTATACTTAATGATAAATGTTGGTATGATAGTATGCTCTAGCTGTCCGGATCATTGGCCAGAGGGTATGCTTCGGTTGTTCAGATTTAACATTAAGAGTTATCTCGGCAACCAGGCACTAAAGTCTATGAGGATAGATTCACCTTACTTGCAAAGTTACGTAAAATATTTGTCTGTGATGCATTACACTAGTATGAAAAATGAATGATTTATGTATGTCGTTTTTTGTGTCTACTCATGAAGCTATTTCAAAATAGCTCACACCCTTTTGATGATTATCCCTATCCCCTCTTCCTTTGCCTGTTTTTCATAAGATCGAGATGATGACTTGGAAAGATGGATCCAGACTGAATATATAATAGTTGTTGCTTCCCTAGCTTATGAAATGTAACGAAATATGTAATAAGAATAACATAACTATGTATAACTCAGTATAGGATTGTATGGTCACTATGTAATGAAGAATTTATATTCTTTCATATAATTTCTTATGCCATGATAGATATGTACTGCATACATGATATGAATGTTATAAAAATGTACATGTACAATGTATGCATGCAGTAGTGAGAATAAATGAAAGTGTATGAAACGCATGAGAATGAATGAATGCATATTAAATGATAAAATGATGAAATAAAACATATGAAATGATAGGAAAAGCAAAAAATTATGATGTATAAATGATGTAGGATGACATTAGGCTTGTTAGGGTTTCGGTCACATCTTCAGGTGGTCAGAATTCTAATGCTGCTATCGGTCTAGTAGGGCTCGACTTTTACACCCTTCAACAAAATCTCCATCGCATGTCCAATCCCCATCATCCCCTAACCAATCTTCAAAGCCACAAATACAGTTTCAATCTCCACCACGCCAAGAACAACCCATATTGTCTACGATCTATCCTACATTGTCTTCAACATAATCTTAATTGCATGTTCAACCCTCGTTGCCTCCTAACCAATCTTCACTACTGTAACACCTGACAATTCTTCGATGTTGGATTTCGATTTTTCGACTAGAATGTTCGAGGAATATTCAGAAACCATACTAAAATAGTGATAAAGGTATAAAAATGTCAATTCAAAAGAGTTTAGGGACTAAAATGTAAGAAATAGAAGTTTTAAGGACATTTATGAAAAGTTGAAAAAGATTAAAGAACCAACGTGGAATTCAATTAGGGCAAATGTGTAAAGCCATGTTCTATTGCCGAACCCTAGCTGGCAAAACTCCATTATAAATAGTAGTGGCCCATGGCAAAGACTTTTACCAAAAGTTTCTCTCAACCACTCTCAAATACATAGAAAAACCAAAGCATTGAGAATTTGAGCAACAAACGTGAATTATTAAAGTTAAAGACAAGAATCAAAGAGTTGTGAAATATAAATTTGTTGAAGGAAGGTAAAAGTGTGAAGTAAGCTTGGAAGATTGAAGTAGCAAGATTCAATCCAAGTCCATCAAGCTTGAATCTCCATTCCAAGTTAGTCAAAGGGATGTTTAGTCATGAAATCCATGACATGCATGTAGGTTGAATGAGTTTTCATGAATAATGTTAAAAAAATTGATAAATCACCATAGAAAAGTCATGAAAATGTTAATGCATATTTAAGAGGGTTGTGTTAGTGTCAAAGATACTATAAAACAGTAATATGTTACTGCATGTTAGGCATTTAAAGAAATGAAGATGATTAGTAGTGTTTTAAATGTTGGAAGTTTATGAAAATTTAGAGAAAATGGATGATTTGCATGTAAATAATGATGCATGTTGATGTTATGAATTTGGATGTGTTCGATGAAGTATTAAAGATGAGAAATGGAGTTTAGAAGTGTTAGAATATGCTTTTACAAGTTTTTGGCGCGTTAATACATGCAAGAACCAAAGTTTTGGCTTTTGCTAAGATCCAAGTTCGGCAGCCAAAAGGAGTTTGACTACCAAAACTGAGAAGTTAATGTCGAGGCATGTTTGGCAGTGGAAGGTGCTTGCCAAAACATGTGAGGCATGTTTGGGCAGCCGAATGATGCTACCGAAACATGCAATGGCTCGGCAAAGGGAATTTTTCTGCCAAACCACAAGACAAAGGGATTACAGATGCAAGCTTCGGCTGCGGAAATAAGTCCCTAAAACATAGTTTCATCTTTGTATAAGGACCCCTCGGTTGGCCACCGAAACTCCCCTACCCAGTAACTATAACCTAAGTTGCAATGTATAATGAAATGTCATGTCATGGATTATTTTATTGGGATTTTTAGGAATGTTTTAAAATAGGTTAAGGGTCTATAGTCAGTCTCTAATGCCAAGTTCGAAATTCGGACCTCGAGAACTAGATACTTCATTGACGAACTAGGAATTTGTCAATACACTATTTACCAAGTGAGTGGATATAAACTAAAATGCTTTACAATATAAAATATGTTATATGTTTACAACATGTTCACGCATTATGTATATTATAAGATGCTTGCATTAGAACACGAGATATAACACATTGCATTATTACATGATATGTGAAAGGTAATATTGAATGATCTATGATCCCCTTATGTTTATGTTATGTTATGATCCAAGGGAAAATATTCCTTGAAATATCCCTCGAAAGGTGCTTTGAATGTCTGTTTGGAATGTCTTTCGGGATGTACCACAGATTGACTCTCGAATGGTCCACTGAATGATCTTGGGATGTTCCTTGTGATATGTATGTTAAATTTATATATATGGTAAGTCTAAGATGGTCAAAAGAGTTTCTTAGCGCATATTAAATACCGATAGAAAAATGTAAAGCCTGCATGGTATCGATAATTCTTGAAAGATGACTTGTCAACTGAAACTACTCTGGAATCTTAGTGACAATATTACTTTATGTGAAATGTTTGAAGGTGATGCATACACGTGCACGAAAAGTATATTTTACGATTATATTTTATGTATTTACACGCTAAGTTATTCAAATAACTTATCCATTTTATGTCCTATCCCATTCTCATTTTTCATTTCGTTTTTCACAGGTATGCAAGGTATACTAGAGAACTCAGGGTAGAATGGGCATGTCACTATGATATGAATTATGTAATGCCTCTAAGATTATGAATATGAATATGTACATAAATGTTTTAAGAGCATTAATGGAATGCATTAAATGTTTAACTTACATTTAAATTCTCATGTAAATAATATTTTATGAATATTACAGGTAGACTAAGGCACTAATGTTAACGTTCATGTTATGTTGTTCCAGGTTATATAGGTTACCTATAATTAGGAATTTAAATATTCCTCTTATGTTTTTATGCCTTAGTCTACTTGATTGCATGAGATTTTCTATGTTTAAATATTTATGAAACGTAATTTGAATGTTAAGTTTAATGTAAATGTAATGATAATGATTTTAAACATGTTAATGGAACGTAATGTAAGGCTTGTTAAGATTTCAATCACCTTTGGATGGTCGAGATTCTAATGTCGGAGCAGATCAGGAAACTAGGCTATTACAACTACCACCAACCCGATCTCAGTCTCCACCAATCGAGAACAACCAACATCATTTTTGTTTATTCTCCACCACTTAACCAATCTTTATTGCCACCAACACAATCTCAATCTCCACCACACCAAGACCAATCCACACTATCCCTTGTTTATCCTCCAATGCCTTTAATATAATTTCCACCGCATGTCCAATCCCCATCACCCCCTAACCAATCTTTATTACCATTAAGACAATCCCAATCTTTACCACCCTAAGAATAATTCGGACCATCTCCTGCCAATTCTTTATTGCCTATAGCATAATCTCCAACATCTCATGTCCCATCTCCAACATCAACAATGCAATCCTCCCCATCATTTATCTATTCCCAACCACCACCAGTACAGTCCCTTGCACTGTCTGTACAATCTCTGTTGCCATTAGTGCAAATCCATACCATCATTGGTGCAGTCCCCACCATTATCGGTGCAATCCCCTCCACCTTGTGTCTAATCTCCACTGTCTCTAACTCAATCCCTAGCAACTCCAATTCAATTTTCACCTCCTCAAAAATCCCTACCTCCCCCAACTAATCTCCACTAGGCCAAGAACAACACTTTTCATCTCCCGCCTATTCTCCATGACATTCAATACAATCTCCACTTATCACCTTCTAACCAACCACCAATATAAAATCTCAATCTCTACCACGCCAAGAACAAACCACACCATCTCTCGTCTATTCTCCACCACCCCCAAGACAATCTATAGTCCAATCTCCAGTCCTTCCAAGATAATCCCCACCTCCTCAGGTCTAATCTTCATCACCTCCAAGACAATCCCACCTCCCTCAATTTAATCTCTATCGGCTCCAATGCAATCCCCACCTCACCCATTCCAATCTCCACCTCTTCCAGCTCAATCCCCACTACCCTTGGTTCAATCTCCACCTCCTCTAACTCAATCCCCACTACCCCCAGTTTAATCTCCACCACCTCCAACTCAATCCCCACTACCCCCAGTTCAATCTTCACCACCCTTATGTTCAATCTCTACCGCCTCCACTGCCTCCAACTCATCCTTTACCTCTCCCTACCCAATCTTTAGCGCCTTCAACTCAATCTCCACCTCTCCGCACCCAATCTATATCACCTTCAACTTAATCCTCACCTCCTCCTACCTAATATCCACCATTACCTTCAACACACTTGACACCACCTTCCCAATCTCTTTCACCCCTTCCCTCAATTGATCTACCCCATCATTAGATGTCATACTTCCACCTAATATCAGCTTCCATTACCTGCCACCCTTACCTCCTGTATAGACTAGGAAATGGGAAATGGATAAGCTACTAAAAGTAGCACATTGTGCAAATACATAAAACATTTATAAAATAATATAATTTTATGCACATGAATGCATCAAACGTCGAACATTTTATGTAAGGTGATTTTTGTACCAATAACTTCTCCAAATCCAATAGTGTCAAACTTACTTATAAGCTTCACAAGACTTCACATAATCCAATAGTGCTTAGCTTGCCCGCAAGCTACGCAAGATTTCTGCTTACATAAGGGTGCATTGTGCCAAGGGCTCCTAATAGGCCCCTTGAACTTACCATAGCCCCTTGTATCATGACATATCATATATAATCATCATAACATACATAATCATCTTATCACATGGGAGAGTCGGTGATTCATCCAAATTTCACCGCATATATTAATTAATAATGCAATACATATTTAATGTGAAACTAATGTATTCAACCTAATTATCATGATATGTGAGCATGTTGTAAACTATTTTATGTAATCATTAATACATAATAGTTTAGTATCCACTCATATGTATCTTGCATACAATGACTGATCTTAGTCTATCATTAATGTCTCGGTGCCCTGGTGTCAAATCCTACACGTGGAGGATGTAGAATTAGAGACTAAACTATTAACCAATTATATCATAAACATACTCTAACTAACATCCCAAAAACCCGCCATAAGATAACATAAAATTATGAAATAGAACTCGTATAGGGTTGCTGATAGAGGACTTTCAGTAGCAAGGTTTGCTGGCCGAGGTCTATGTACAAAGTTGAAACTCTATTTCAAATGGCCCATTTGGCAGCCAACTTTGAATTTGAGACCCCTTAAACATGACTTTCAGTGATTTCAGCAGCACCTTTGGCAGCTAAAACTCATATTTAGGCAACACTTTTAGGCTACTAAACCTAATTTAGTGGAGTCCAGTTTTGGCGGCCGAAGTTTTAGCATAATGCCAAAATCGAGTCTCCTAACATGCATATTTACCAAACCACAACATTTTAACTCCACAACACTTTAGAATATATTCCTACATTCTATATCATCCCAGGAACACGAAATAACTCTTTCATACCACAAGCAAAACAATTTCATTAATATTTGCCTAAAACATCAAAATTTTAAAATGGTCTAAAAAATCCTTCAAATATTACATGCATGGATCCATTTGGCACATTAGTGTTTTCTAAATAATTCAGAGTTAACGTATCATTTTTTGTCATACATATGGTCAAATCTTTCATCAAATACATACATTTTTATTTAGGAATATAACCTCTTTTGAGATGAAAATTGATGGTAACTTGAAATTCCTTTAAACTTTATCAAATTCAAACATCACATGTAAAAGAAATTTCAAATCTCTTATGAAATCCTTCAAATTTCAGCTTCTTTTCCTTAGAAACATTCAAGAATAATTTCTAGAGTTGTCAAGCTAAGTCAGAGAGATTTTTTTTCTCTCAATTGAGCTGCCACTTGTTTATAATAACATTGCCTAAGCCAGTTTCGACGATCAAATATTAAATTTGGCGGCCGAACCTCAAATTTCAGTCTACCCTTGAAAATTTTCCATTTTGATCCCTGCTTCTTTTAAAAATCATTTTTAAAACATCTAAAATATTTGAATCATCATTTCAACCCTTGGTCACTTTTTTTTTGTCAATTTCTACATATTTCACGAATATTTTATTCGAGAATTAGGTTTTCGGCATCAAGAGACACCAAGTGTTACACAGTTCCTCCGTTCTGTGCCCTCTTCTTCTTCATTTTTTCAATTGGTCTCTCCCTCCCTTCTCATTACATATATTGCCTTAACCTTCAACTCTTTCACTTGTAATTCACCCTCTTCCCCGCTTCTCTCTTTCACAAAGATTAGGTGGACAACATAGATCCTCTTCCAAATATGGACACTCAGATTGTCATGATTACTATATCTTTTTGATGGAGTTGACACCGCAACCTCTTCACTTGCTAGAGTTTTAATGGGTATTGCATGTGGATATTTTTGTGTTATAATCGATTTGACAATCAGTTTTAACTCAATTAAGTTAATTCATTTTAATTTAATTTTTTTTAATTATTTTTTTAATTCAATTCTATTAATATTTTTTTAATTTTGGTTTTTTTATTTTTAAAATTCGGTTTTGCTCGTAACTTAATCAATTAATTGATTGAAGCTCATGTGCTTTTTGAAAATTCCACTAAAAATGGTGTTTTCAGAAGCTCCTGATTTGGCTCTAAAAATCAATTCTAATCTTATAACAAGTTTATAAACTACCCTATTTAAAAATCAATCCTAATCTTGGAGGCCACTGTACCGCCAAGAAGGCTTTGTGTTCCTCCATTGCACTGTTAACTTTTTCCCTCCTGGCATTCTGACTGGCTCCCTCCCTCAGTTTCATATATCCTCTATGCAAGCGATGATTATCTCTCCTAGACAGGGTAGCATAAAAGGAATAATCGTCTAAACCTTCAGCTATTGCACATTTTTCCTTGTTAGCTCACTTCTCGGCCATGGTTTTAATCCTTTTCAACTACATAATTTAAAATTTAGGGTCCGTCCTATTTGATGTAAGTATGCTTTCTCAACAACTAGATAAGTTGCTTGAAGCACAGTGTTTAGATTATTGAGGGCTCATTTATTTTAGATTTGGGAACACTTCCAAATCATGCAATTTACCAAAATTGATTTTGGCATGTAACCCTATCCAATATCTATACCAACACTTAAAAATCTCTGTCATCACGGTTTTTTGGGGAGGGTTTTAACCTAATGCTTGCATACTAATTCCATAAGATTTCTATTTGATTTTTCTTCTTTTACTTTGCCTGAACAAAACCATGCACCTCTGTAAGAAACTAGGATCACTTTTTCATTTCCGAAACCATATAAAAATATATTCTTCTATTCGATGCAAATAATGGAACCAAAATCCTGTTAATAATATGCATCATCTGGGAAAAAAATTACATCATATTCAACAGTGACTACGAAATAACTTCCTATCCACGGCCCTCCACATGAAAATGCCTATTAATATCTGTCGACTGTGGTTACAGCAAAAGCCAAGGTTTGATTGTGACACTAGAGATAGCATTTACTCTCTTCTCTACTAACTGTGATCCCTATTCCCAGAGGGGACAAAGAATGGAATCTAAAAGAAAGATATAATCAATGACCATCTCATGCAATTCTGCCAGCTCATAAATAACCTTATAAGGCCCATCCAACAAACTAGACCGCATTTTTCTTGTTTCTAAAATTCTCTTTTAGCAAAGCAAACTTTTTCTTGCACTGATTCACAGTCTTCCCAGGGACAGCAGCTGCAACTCGCTCCCATCGCTGACTGGTTTCCTTTGGGAAGGTTTTCAGGGCCTGAATTAGCGCTCTTTCTTGTACACTAGACCATGCATCTTGCTCTGAGCTTGAAGACACCCCACTCTCAGCAACCCCTTCATCAGGATTCTTGTTATTTGCAGATCTACTTGAAGATTCCTCTGAATTATCCAACTTCATACCACTGCTTTCAGGTCCTTGTTTAACTGCTGCTGCCCCTATTTCATCCCTAGTTGTAAGTGGAGATGCAATGGATTGTGCAGGCTTCCTCTTCTCCAGAAAAGAGTCAAAAGCTTTAGCAGAGTCAGGTTTCTGAAGGAGGACAGTTTTTGTTGCCTTCAGAATTTCTTCAACAGATCTTCCTGTACCAATATACTCTGAAATAACTTCCCACCTTCGCGATGTTCCTTTGGGATATTTCTGCATTCCTTTTCTCAGGAGCTCAATCTCTTCTTTTGCCCAAGGTTTCTCTTTCTTTTCCAGGCTGCCTAATGGGACATTTCCATTCAATACCACAGAGCCATTCTGTTGCACATTTTTCTTCTCATCTTGTCTATTGCTTTCAGAATTATGACTTGATCCACTTGCATCTCTCAGAACTCTTGCTTTCTCTAACAAGTCTTTACCATCCATCTTATCACATATATTCCTCAGCTGCTCAATATCCAATGACAAACAAAGATTTTCCACATCCGCCTCACCAAGATCAAGCAAATGCTGGGACAAAACAGGAGCTGATAGTGTTCGAAGACGAGTTCGTTCTTTGCGCATAAGTTTCTTCTCTTTCTCTTTGATCTTCTTATGTTGTAAAGCAGCTTCAGCAGCACGCCGTTCCTCCTCCTCTTTACAGCGTTTCTCCTCTTCAGCAGCCCTCAAAGCTTCTTCCTCCTGCAACTTCTTTGCCAAAATTTTAGCTTCTTTCTTTCTCTGCTTTTCAGCTTTTTCCTCTTCCTTTCTTCTCAATATTCTTGGATCTTTTCTATAGGCATTGTCAACAAGAGTGCGTACCCTTGCATATTCTTCCTTCCTTGCCTTCTCCGTGAGTTTTGCATTCTGCCTCTCCATCCACCTCTTATGCTCGCGAGACTCAGCTTGCTCAACATCAAACTCATCAGCATGTGGGAACTCCCTCCAGCTCTTGAAGGTGTACCAAAAATCATAAAAGCTTTCAACCTCTTTCAAGGGAGTGTTATCATCACCAAGAGATGGGATTGGCTGGTTTAATGACCACCGTCCATTCCTCATAAAAGCAGGACCAAAAACCCTGAAGAAATCCTGCGGTGCACAGTCAGTGGGAATTTCATCATCAAACTCATCTGTGGAATCATATATTCTTCTCTTCACAGGATCAATCAAAACTTCATATGCTTCTTGGATGGATTTGAAGTGGCTCTCTATTTCATCCTTTTTAGCTTGTTTTGCAGCCTCAGTTTCCTCAGCAAGAAGAATAGCAGCCTGTTTGTCAGGATGATATTTCAAAGCAACTTCACGATAGCTTTTCCTTATCTGTTCTTCTGTGGCAAGATATCTCAAATGGCCCAAACCCAACAAGGCATAGTGATCTTGTTGCTTGTCTCCAGTGCCAGATTTCTTTTTACCTTTGCTGTTATAAGAATCATATGATGGTATATATGCCTGTTCCTTTTCATTGGACACTTTCTGTTCTTCACTGTCTTCATCTTCCTCCACACAGCCAAGGAGTTTGAGAGCAACAGCATGAAATGAATGCCCAGCAGGTTCAAATTTTAAAGCTTTAACTGGAAGGGAATTTGAAGAAACATAGACCGGCTGTCCATCTACAAGCTCTTCTGAGTAGGAAATAAGCCGATATCTAGAGTGGACAGCCATAATGTTTAAAAATGATCTTACTATTTAAGAATAATTTGGACAAAATCAATATCCAAGAACAGTTTCACTCTACTCCAGAACCTTGTTTAACAGTACAGATCATACCAATAACCACGCTGCACCAACAAGCAAATTCCAATCAATAAAATTCAAGCAGAAGTAATTACATTAAGATATCATTCACCAAAATATTTGTAGCTATAACAAATCAATTAGGGATTCAAGAAATGTATCCAGCAGTAAATAGGCACAAAAGGAGACCAGAGAACTTCACACTCAACAAATATTTCCATCATCTTCATGCACTTCAACATAAAAATGGATTTGTAAAATTTAGCTTACTACTGGAACTTTGTCTCTAAAAAATAATAATAATAATAACCATTAAAAGCTATCTTATGCACATAAAGCTTTAAGATACATTATCACACACTAGAAATTACTTGCACACATGTGAGTTAGAACATGCTCAAAATAAAACGATTGAATGTGCTTAGTAAAATAAATAAAGGATTCACATCAGTAGATAATAATCTTCCAATCATGCTTCAATACCAGAAACCTGAAATACTTCCTACCCAAACAACAGATTTTACAAAACTTCATATGCGCACAAAAGAACTTCCAATTGTAGGACTACCAAACCGCAGACCATAAAAGAATTCAGTTTGCCTATAAAGGAGAAAATAGGAGATGCAATGTTGATCTTCATTGGATCACATTAATATTTGATTCAAAATAAAAATATCAAAGGAAAAAAATAAAAAAAAATCAGAAAATCCGAAAATTTTCTCACAATTCAAGAAATAAATAGAATTTCAACTAACTAGATTGTAAAAGAACACAAATTCCACACATCCTTATTTCTCAACAACCTGGATGAAATAACTATAGAAAGAATGGAAACTCGATAATAGAAGATGTAATGATTATCACTTCATTGGATCACATTCATATTCGATTCACAACAAGAATAACATCAAAAAGATGACAAAAATCAGACAATTTCTCACAAAGTCGAGAAATAAAGCAAACACCATCCTATCAAATCCCAAAGAATCATAGCATAAAAAGAAACAACAAAACTACTAAAAATAAAAAAAAATAAAAATTGCACCTTATTAGGGCAGTCGTATTGGGCCGCTTTTCTTTTTTTAGTATTAGCGATGAAATAATCGGTTGATGGAGCTCCACCGCCTGCGCCTGAGTATAGGTACAATCATCAGCGGCAAGAAGTGATAAATGCGATGGCCGGTTGAAAGAAAGAGAGAATGAGAATGGGTTTGGCGGTGCAGTCAGGAAAAAGGCTTTTAGGGTTGCACACAGCACAAAAGCGGAGAAGGGAAGATATATAGAAAACCTAAAACCAATAGTTGAGATCCGCTGAGTTCTATTCATCTAATGGCCCAAATTCAACACTTCAATTTTTATTTTTTTAGCACAGTCGTAATTTGGAGATTAAAGTTATTCCAAATTATAAAGATATTTTTTATATTTATTGAGCGAACTCGAAAATTCTGATCAAGGTAGAAAAAACATTTATTATTTTATTTCTCAAATCAGGAAATTGCTGTTAAGTTGCATTAGTTGTTGTTTAATTAAATTATTTCTATTTCTTTATTAAATTAAAATTTTTAATTATTTTTTCAAATCAGCAGTTAATTATTTCAAATTTATTTTTCCAAATAAAGTATTTATTATTTTTTTTTATATTATCAAAATAATTAAATAATATAAATATTTAAAATTATAAGACTTTTGGTGAGTGCCATTTAAAATCAAAAATTAAATTTTAAAAAATTTAAAAATTAAATCCAATCATTTAATAATTAAATTAAATTTTAAAAAATTATTTAACTTAATTAATTATTTTAATTTATTTTATTTTAATAGAAAAAATTAGTTGAACTTTATGAAAAAAGTTTTTGTTTGAAAATATAAATCTAACTTTAATAAAATTAATTTTATGTTAATGTGTGTTGTATGTTGATTTTAACCATTTTATATTTATATATTTATTTTATTTATATTTATTTTAATTTTATAATATTTATATAATTTTTTAATAAGCAATACATTTTTATTATTAATTTATATTTAATTTAGTATGTCAAGATGACATTAAAAATAAAAAATAAAAAATTATATAAATATTTAATAGTCTT
>CAOGCB010818563.1:0-14619 GCA_948266635.1 Cnidoscolus chayamansa | reverse complement strand
TGATGGTACTCATAGGAGCTCGTGATCAAGTTTTCGACCAGACCTAAGTGCCCAATGAGTCACTGGTGCTCGTGATTGAGTTTTCGACCAGATCAAAGTGTCGATTCACTGTTTTCAGACACTCTAGATGCATTGTAGCTGTTTCTAGAAGAATAAATTCAAATTCAAATGCACTAATTGCGTATAATACTTTAATGAGAAAAATCATTTTTAAAATATTCATAGTTTAATAAAATTAAATAATAAATTTTAAAAGTTACTAATAATATTTTAAAGTTCAGAAAGGTTAATTTCTTGGAAAATAACTTTTAAGTAGTCAATTTCTATCAACCAATTGAAAACATACTGGAAAATGTGAAAAATGCATCAAGAAGAGTGTAATTAAAATTAAAATTACAACAATATTATATATCAAAATGGATTTAAAAATAATAATAATAATAATAATAATGAAAAGAACCAACAAAGGGACTAAGCCTTTACAGCACAACCAACTCCAAGCAACAGTTTTCGACAAGAGCACAACACTACCATCAGTCAGTAAAAAGAATCAACACAAGAAACTCAGCTGCATATTTATGTTGTCTGTCAACAAAGGCCTTTTTTTTCTTATGCAGTCACTGGTTTCTTTCAACTTGGCTACAACACCTTTCCTCCATGAAAGCCTCACAGTGGAGTCTTCATGTTTCTAGCACCTTATCTCATAGGAACCTGCTTTTGTAATATAGCGGACCCACTCAACGGTGTTGTAACCGCTCTTTTCCCATACCTGCAGGAAATATTCCATGGTCATTGCAGAATTTTTGGAGCATAATTGCATCACAAACCTGTATGTTCAGAATATTCACCTTAAGGAAACGAACACGTAAACCAGACGCTGTGAACATGGGAACCTGCAGAAAAGAATGATTCAGACTGTGATCATCCCAAAGATTAATAAAATTTGCATACAGTCGAACAAAGAAATTGAGCAGTTATATTGTGTGTGTGTGTGTGCATGTCTCAAGACAATCCTTTTCTTCCTTTTGCTTAGGGCTAACTGCAAAGAAAAAGAAAGACTTGAATTTAGGAAATTCTTTTGATTGTATCATGAAAATTTAATTTTAGCACTTCGCATTTTCATTTTTCATTTTTTTCAATTCTATTACTGAAAGCCATTCCAGTTAAATTACTGAGTTAATTTTATTATCTACTCCACTTGTCATATCACTAAAACCTTATTACTGTTGAGAGTTCCTTGGTGGTGGTTGCATTCAATAGAGTAGTTGTTTTGTCGAATTAACCATTTTAATTTTCAGTTCCTTCTCATCAATCTTAAATAAAAGCTAAAATTAGAATTTGAACTTCCTAACAGAATTGAAATTAGAAAATACAAACGAAGTTCAAGATTTTATTTGTTTGTTTTTGCAAAGGCCTTGTTTTTACCAGTAACCATTACTGAATTAAGGAGGACTAAGGTACTCAAAGTTCACAAGAACATAAAAACTTTGATCTTCTATTGCACACATGGTATTGACAAAAAAAATAAATAAATAAATAACAATGCATCTGGTACAAATCATCAAACAAGCGGAATTTAACTTGGAAAATTAGGCACAATAGCAATATACGATAGATTAGGCACCTGGAACTCCATCTGAATTGGTGGCCTTGTCCAAGACTTCTTCTCTGTCATTGTAGAAATCAACTCAATTTCCGCACTCAAGGTGGGCTCTGTTTGTCCAGGAAATTTTCTTATCCTAAACAACAGCAAGGATATGTAAATGGTACTTAGATATACAAAATAAAATAAATAAACAAAAAGAAGTACAGATAGAAGGAAACTGATAATTACAAGTTAACAAATATACTACTTAAAGAGCTCATCATTAAATGGCAGTGGCACCATAAGAGAAGCACATGCCCAAGGATACCTGAGTTAAATGATGTTATGGTACAACTTACCTATGAGAACAAACTGCATTACCAGAAAATCTATGTGCCATTCATCAGCAATGAATGAATAATGTTTTACAGGGCAAAGTTAACTAAATCTAAGCAAAAAAAATATCATTTTCTGTACCAGAAAGAATAATTTGGGCCAGCTTTTACTTGGGACTTTTTCCCCTTTAATGGTGGACTCATAAAATGTTTTTCACGATCTCAGTTTCCTCATATGTTGCTCTTTCCTCACTTGGGCCTCAGGCAGATGGCAGAGCAAGCAGAAAAATGAAAGACCATCTGACCTCAATAATTGATACCAGTCCCCGCCACTGGAAATTATTGTATGCGTATGTAAACTCCGGGCATCACCAGAAATGTGGAACTCTTGGGATTATGTCATCGGATTGTTGAATATGCAGTTATCATTTGGTTTCCAACAAGAAATAGCTGTGCTCAGTTTGCGCAAGTATTCAGCACTTTGGCTTTGGAATGGAAGTAGAAGGTTGCTCTAAATGCTCATTTAAACAAGCCCATTAATACCATTTTGACAATTGATTTATCTTCCATCTACTAATAAATCTTATTGTGTAATGTAGAGACTCCTAGCAGAAGTTAGACATGCAAGATAAGATGTCCACATGACAGAAATTTTTTTGGGTAGATTACTTGGCTAAGTGTGGCATATGGGAGGAAATATAAAAATAAAGGAGGATGTAGTTGAAGGGAAGAGTTGTTTGAATAATTATTAGAAACTGTAGATAAGGAGGGAAAAGCAGTTAATGGAGCTGCAGCAGTTGGAGTTGACAAGGTGTAGTAACTTTATACAGGAGCTGAAGCTCTATTGTGGATCTTTCCAGAATTATTAACACATTTTCAGTCATCTTCTCTAATTCCTCTCAATCTGTTATGTCATTCTCTTCCATTATTTACTTTCTTTCCGTTTTTATCTTTCTTATTCTGCAATATCAGATCAATTAGGATTCTAACCTAATAATTGATATCAAAGCTTGATTCTGTGTAGGCTGGTAAAAATCAGGTGAGTTGTTCCCAAATTCCAGGAGTTCTAATAATGACTACTCTTTTCTTGTTCTTATCTTCTCGATTCTTTCTTACTACTTCCAAATTATCTCATTCTTGATCCAAGAATCTTCTTTCTGCACGTTTCTTGTTCTTCTATTCTTGATTCTTTCTTTCTACTTTCCTAATTCTCTAATTTTTTATCTAATGCTCTGTTTAATGGTCATTTTCAATTTTGACAACGTAATAACCTTGCCCTAGGTTAGGCTACATTGTATAAGATGTTCCAAGTTGGACAAGTGTGGGTTTTAGAGTTGCAAAGCTTTAGACTTAATTTGGTGAGTTCCCTTCCTGTTGACATATGTTTGGCTTAAGTTGAGATTAGATAATTGTAGAGGGTTTGAATTAAGGTTGCAGTTGAGCTTATCCTCTCTTTCCTATCTGATGTTTGGTCCTTCGTGATTATCCAAACTTTTTCTGTCCGACTCGGTTCTGTCTGAGTTGTAGGTTGAGTTGGTCATCCTAGGAGCACCTTTAACAACAATGTTAATGCATAAATTAACCTTTGATCTTTGAAAAAAAAAAAGGAAGTCCAATGACACCCTTAACTTCAAAAACATCCCACCTCATCCTCAAACTTTGATAATATGATGAACTTAAGAAGCTTAACTCTGTATTAATCCTTAAGGTCCTGATCTTTCACCAAAAAAATCTAGTAGCATCCTCAACTATTGCATTTTTTTTTTCAATTTTGATGGTGATCACAAAATTTACTTAATTTCACTTTTTAAAAGTTGAGGTGTAAGATGAGACTTTTTAAATGTCAGAGCACCATTAGACTTTTTCAGGTAAATGTTAAGGGTTAACATACACTATCCACCTATATGATATGCGCCAGTAAACCCCCTAGCTATGGTCCCAAGTCGTGGATCGTGTCATGAGATGACGGATAAAGAAGGAGCTCGTCGAAAGGAGCTCTTAACACTTTAGTCTTGATGAGAGAGAGCCTTAAATCTTGTTATTTTTTTATTTTGAAGTTATGCTTGTTTCTATTAATAAATTATTCTCTTTATGTATATACATTACATAAGAGTCTACCATAAAATTAATTCCTTTTAATTAGAATTCTAATTTCAACTAACTTAGAATTTCAGTTTGAAAGAAATAACTAAATCCTATGTAAATTAAAATCCTAATGCTTATCCAAATCAAAGTCCTACCCTGTCTAGCATCCATTACATTACTGATTAGCCCCCTCTGAAAAATGAGAGGTCCTTAAGCTTAAATTCTAGATAAGTCCGGCTAAAATGATTTATCAGGTTCTATTACTGGTGTTGGATCCTCCTGCTCCTCCACTTCCAACCAAAACAATTCCTCATACCAATGACCAACAAAATAAAGTTCACCACATTTATAAGAAAGAAAGCTCTTTAACCCTTCTTTCCGCCATTTTTTATTTGGTGAGCTTTTTAATATATGTACAAGCAATGTTTTTTGATTTGGAACTTGACATATTGCTCACATTAGTTCCATCAAACATTGGGAATATCCAGCTTCGTGTATTTTCATTCCACACGTGTTCTTGCTTGTGCTTCCACTCTACTTGCTATCTCCTATATTTGATCCGGTGGTTGTGTATTCACTCTGCTTGCTATTTCCTGGATTTGATTTGGAGGGTTAATGATGCTACCTAGTTTCCTTTGTTTCCTTGAGGCGACTTAAACCCCAAATGTTCAATAGCCTATCACTTGCTGAGTTAGGATTTGGAGTTGGGACTCCACCTGTGCTATTCTAGCCTCGTTTTGCACTTAGAATTTCCAAAGAAGGGATCTTAATTCCACTGGATCTGATACCAAGTTGTTACGGTCCCAAATCGAGGATCATGTTAAGGGACAATGGATAAAGAAGGAGCTCATTGAAAAGACCTCTTAACACCTTAGACTCGTTGAGAGAGTCTTAAATCTCATAATTTTTTATTATGAAATTATGCTTGTTGTATTAATAAATTGTTGTCTCTATATATAAAGATCACAAAAGATTTCTACTATAAAACTAATTCTCATTAATTAGAATTCTAATTTCTACTTAGAATTCCAATTTGAAAGAATTAATTAAATCCTAGTCTAAATTAAAAGCCAAATGTAAATCAAAATCCTAATCCTTATGCAAATCAAATCTTAATCCAAATCAAATTCCTATCATATCCAGTATCCATAGCATCCGCCCTCCCCCCAAGGATATGCAAGCTTATGTGTGTGTGCAACCATGTGTTTTGTGTGATTGGAGAGGCTTACAGTTGTTAGGCTCGCCATAGACTTTTGGTGCCTTAAGAGCACAAATCAGTTGAGACACCCAACAGGCAAGCCCATATTTTAGAAGTTTGGACATAATATTAAAATGGAAATAGACAATATTGCAATCCAAATATAGATAAAATGGATTAAGCATAACCAAGAAATACGAATTCCAAAATTCACAAGCTAAAAATACTCACTTCCAAACCAAACAATCAATTGCAGCATTGTACTTTGCTCGACCTGATGTCACCTGGAAGTTTGTCTTAGCAGTTTGTTTGGGCACAGGAATTTTTATAACAACTCCAAGGGCAAACATTTTTGCTCCAAAGACACTCTTCACCTGAAGACTAGTCTGCATAAGATAACAGTAGACCAGCAAACGTCCCTACAGCAAGCTGGAAAATGTAAAACTACAAACCTTAACATTCACTTCCATGCGTGTTCGACCAAGTTCTTTGATTGTGGGCAATACACGAAATGGAAGATTAACTCCCTCAGTGATACGATACCTACAATGAATCAGCAGTCAATTAAGCAAGTCCAAAGATTTTTTAAAAGAAGTTGCTGACATCATTTGACGGTAAGAATCGACTATATATTTAGAGAAATGAAATAATAATCTCATAATAAAACAATTGGACTTTTCAATTAAGAAAAACCACCATAGAGAAGAAGCATTCTAAAATATACGAGTTGATGAAACATTTAAAGCCTGTATGGAATTAAGATTGAAACTGCATTTTTGGAAAAGCACCCTGTTTAGATGTTGCAAAAAGCAGGTTGCAATAGTTATTTTGTTGTTTCAGTTTATGCCCAAAACAGGACAAAATTAAAATAAAATCAAATAAATCACATACTCAACAAGAAACAAACATCAAATATTCTCAAGTGAACAGAAACTTTCAACTGGAAACAAGCATCACATATTCTCAAATTTTGGTGGTCTCCAATAAACATTTTAAAATAATGCTTTTATCAACAATTCAAACATATCCTTAATGATAAACTTTCAACTGGAACAAACATTGCATATTCTAAAATGAATGGGAACAAAAATAAAACATGACTATATGATGAGATATAACTGGTGCACGATATGCAAAATGAGAGCGTATAAGGAAAGATGAGAAACATAGAATACATATTTAACCTAATATTTGAAAACAGGAAAGAAAACTAGGCAAGGCCCTATGGAAGATTAGAAAAAATAAAGTAAAAGAAATGTGTATCTGTTCTAGATAATATCTGATGAGAATAAAGACCCTAAACGAATAGCAGGTCTACGAAGATCAGGCACACAACAATGCAATCATTTTCTAATTAATAAAAAGTTGAAATAAATAACTCATTATGACTAAATGCTAGAGTATTCCACGACTAATTAGTATTTAAAAAATCAATTCTTAAGATAAGTAGTCAGTATTGTATTGGCTCTGGTTAATGGAATAAAAATGCAATTTGTAAGAGATCTCAATCTAACAATTGTGAGCATAATTGTCAAAAACTGAGAATCAAATTGTCATCTTGTAAATTGAGAATCGGGTCTAATATTGTAATATTTAGTATAACTTGTCAAAATCAATTGAAATTACCAAAATATAATATGTTTCTTACTAATTTTATCAAAACAACAGCGAAAACAACAAGTGTTAATCCCGAAGGACAAAACCTAATTGGGGTCAGCTAATAGATCAATTTCCACTAATCAGTTTTTGTTAGACAATGAACTGTGTTACGGATGCATTCGTGGGGAAGGGATACCGGCGGCATGGCTATCGTCCGGCGTGGTTCTTGGCCGAATCAAGGGGAGAATCATCTCATTCCAAAAATAGCCCACCAAATGCAATTATGATAATCACAATAGATTAGGAGGGAAAAATCTAGTTTCCTTTTTCAATGTGTAACTGTTTCCTTTTATTCAATTGTAACCTCTATATAAAGAGGAATTCTGAGAAATAAGTTAAGCAGAATTTTCATCTCTCTAAACTCTCTCAAGGGTCTAAGGCTCATTCTTCTCACCAATAAGTCTAAAGTCTGGAGCTCCTTTCAATGAGTTCCCAATTACATTAATCATAGGTTCTACAAGAGGAAGAAATCGTAAAAAAGGAAAGGCTTCAATTGCCGAGTCTGACTACCAACTCCCAGTGACACGATCTATTTCTCGGGAACACAACAAACTAGCATCAACATCCAAAACTTGTACATCTTTTGACATTGCTTCCCCAGTGTCAACCCAGGTCTCCCCTTTCCCCTCCTCACTCCTTCACTACTAACTGATCACACTTTTGCACTAGAAATTTTCATGCCCTACGTTGGACATGACCAAACTATCTTAATGGGCCATCTCTCATATTATCTCTACTATGTGTCATATACATTCTTTAAAAAAATATAGTCATTCCTACACCAGTTTTATTAAAGCCATCAAAAGGGGTCAGACAAGGCCACCTTTCCTTGCCTCGCTTGGACAAGGCGAGACCTCTTGAAAGAGGCGAGCAACTTGTGCCGCCTAGCTCAGGTTGGGAGGCAAGGCAAGGCACCGCCTCTTGCACATAAGGTGAAAAATTCTCTCTTTTTTTTGCTTTTTGAACACCAAACACTAATCCAAAGTTTCATTCAAAGCAACTGGTTAGAGAACTAAATTTTAGGTATTAGTTAGAGAAAATATAATTATAATTTTGTAACTAATTAGGGAAAATATCTCTATAATTATACTAAGTTGGTAACACAATAAAAAATATATATCATATGATTATACTAACTAATTATAAACATATCCTCATAATTATATTAACTAATTAGGAGGAAAAACATAATTTATATAAATATCTACGTAGTTGACTTCATTTATTAATGTATAAAGATACACACACATATATGCCTATAATTATGCTAACCAATTAAAGATATGTGTCATATAATTATGTTAACTAACTAGGAATATATTCTTATAATTATGTTTATTAATTAGGATATATTTCTAAACTTATATTAATAATTAGAAAGATAAAAATATGATATTTACATAAATATCTAAGTAGTTTACTACATATATATATAATTTAGGCTACAGCTCCTCACTTCAAAAAGATTTGCCTTGCCTCGCCTCGCCTTTCACCCCCCACATAAGGCAATAGGGTATTCGTCACCTTATTGTCGTCCCTCGCCTTAATAACTATGATGCTAACTAATTAATGATATATATCATATAATTATGTCAACTAACTAGAAATATATTCTTATGATTATGTTTATTAATTAGGATATAATTTTATAATTATATTAATTAATTAGAAAGGTAATAATATGATATTTACATAAATATATATGTAGTTAACTTTATATATATATATATATATAATTTAAGCTATGGCGCCTCACTTGAAAAAGACCCTCGCCTCGCCTCTCGCCTGAGGTAATAGGGTACCCTATCGCCTTAGTGTCGTCTCTTGCCTTAATAACTATATCCTACACTTATCTATTATTGTGTTACCAAGCATTTATCTCAACATCAACATTTTTGTCACAATCATCTTGTTGGTATGTTGCACTTTAGACACCCAACATTCACTCCCAATTCCCATACAACATAGCTGCCAATACTTACCATTCACTTTGTTATGGATCTTACATCACATAATACATCCGCCATACTCCATTTTATCCACCATGCATTAATCTTACAGATTACACTCTCATCTAAAACTTTGTTCTATTGTATGATAGAACCCAATTTAACTTAGATCATTTAAGTTAAATTGATTGCATTTAGCCAACCAAACTTCATACAAACAAACATCACCTACACTCCTTCTATGGGAGCTAAACTCTATATTTCTATTTCACTTATACTTAGCTTAAAACACTTGCTTTTAGAGTATTTCCCAAATCTCCAATTTCTGTTTAATTCTTTCACTAGTTTCATCCACCAAGGTAATGTTACCTACAAATAGGGATGTCAACAGGTAGAGTAGTCCTGAAAATCCCATACCGAAATCTGATTAATATTTGCAATACTCCAATCAATCCTAAAGTCGATAATTATTTATCCTAAACTACCTGAACCTATCGCAAACCCAATTATTATTACCTGAATAATACCCAAACCCATTTCGTTGTATATATTTTGTTAATAATTAAAATTTTTCATCAACCATTTTTATTCTAAAAGTTTAATATTTATATAAAATATTTAGATTCTATTTTTAAACTAGAGGATATAAAAATTTATAATATTAGCATAAAAATATATATTTTATATTTTTAATCAATTATCTACATAAGCAGGTTCACGTAATTGGCACCCAGCAAGCAGAACTTAATTCCAACCTGAACCTGCCATAGATATTAATTTCTAACCTGAACCCATCTCAACCTTACAATAATAGGTTTTAGTCAAATTTGGTACCCAAAAATACCCGACCCTTGTCATCCCTATTTACAAGTAGCATGCTCCATGGGATATCATTTTAAATATGATTGCTCTACACATCCATAATTAGGTAAACAGATACAAAATCAGAGCTTATGCTTGACCTAAACCCATCATTGTGGGAAACATTAATTTTATCAAAAGAAATTTAAATTTAATTGCACTTCATGTATTAATTAAAATAATTTAATATGATAATTTAAAAATATTAATTTAATATAAACCATTAAAAGAACATTTTTGGACATAATAGACATTATTTAAATTTATAATTACACATGATTTAAAATATATGTTAGAATATAGCTTGTGGAAATAAGTCCCACATCAGCATCGTTCAAGAAAATTAAAGGGCATACAAGTGTCAACAAACCAAACCAAAAGAGGTTAGGCCATTTTAGTGATCAAAGGCCAAGTTTAATGTGTGGCTCTTCCAGTTGGATTATCCACTCCTAAACCTATATTCTCAATGAGGTATCAGAATAGTGAAGCCTAATGGCCTTAGATCTAAAACTTGGAAGCATGGTGAGTTGAACACTTCTGAGCCAAACCCATGAGCTAAGAGCTAGACTCAAGATGAGCATGGGCTAACAAATCATATAATTCTTGTTTGATTCAATTGATTCCAGTCCAATTCTTGAAAACTAAATTTCTCAACCATATTTGAATCAGTGGGCTTATGAATCAAGTTGAATTGTATGATTTGTACCACGAAGCTTATGATTCTAGTAATTTTGATTATGAGAACAAACAATCCAATATAAATATAATTCAAGAAAATATACAAAGAGGCAAATCAACTGCTATCCAATCTTTGAGTAACATGGTTAGCCAACAAAGTTATACTGGAAAATAGATTTCTCACGCAGAATCTAATAACTATAATTAGTGAAGAACAGACCAAAAAGAGGGTGAACTTGTAAAAGAAAAAAACTCTGTTTAAAAACTGTTGGTACACAATATAATCCACATAAAACAAAGTTTCAAGTATATACTAAATCATGAGGATTTCGAATCTTACTTCATCAATTCAAATTCACCATCTGGAGGGACAAAACTAACAGTCTTTTCTGAGTTGAACCTTGTCAAATTTACACACTGGTGGAAAGTAACATCATCAAGTTCGATCGTTTTGCCACTGCACAAAACAAGCTCATGTTATAAGAGCAAACAAAAAACCACAATTCAATGAAAAACCATTAACAACCAAATTATAGAATTAATTGATATATACTAAACAAGAATAAATTTCAATATCAAATACATTGAACAAATTTAAAACTACTAAAAACTCAACACAAATTATAGTTCATATTAGATGTACAACAAGATGGATAGTGAAAGAAAACAAAACAACACAAGAAAAAATAGATTATAGAATACTATTGCAGTGATAACTGACAAAATGTAATACTCCGTGTTTTCTACTTCCATGATATAACAAAATTAAAAAAGCTAATCTCGGCACAAAGCTTTTTTTAAAAGAGAAATTTTAAATCAAATTCTTTTGTTCATCCAAAGGATGACATTTTGGAGCAATAAAACCTTAAAAAAAAAAAGGAAGCCAAAAAGTGAATTACATATTAAAACACAGCTGGAAAAGCAGCTAAAATATAAATACGAAAGTATGATAGCTCTGTACCATGAAAACTACCTTTTAGCAGGACGGGATTTCATCTGTGACTCTTTCTCAAGGCCAATTTTATCATTTAAACCCAACTTCAAATCAGGCATTCCAGAAAGGAAGCACTTCATAAGAATCTTTCCAGTTACATCACAACGAAGGACACTACCTATAATAACCAAATTGTTTATGACCAACTGAATCAGTGATAATTAAAAAAAAAACTAATTAGACACTAGTAAAATAACTCAAAATATTGTTTCCCACCTTTTGAAGACATAAGAAGATTTACACTTTCCACAATATCAAGAAAAACCTGTAAGGAATGAAGATGAAAATCAAGCAGAATGGCAAAGCACTAATTAAGTGAGAAGCATGGACGAATTGAATCACCTCATTCTTTTTATAAACAAGGCCCTCTCTCCGCCAACCAACAGCACCTGTGACTTGCAACGTTGCATTAGGAACAGGTTTATCTGTAGGCTATTTATTTTTGACAATGGTAAAAGAGCAAGGAAAAAATGATTAGATTATTTATCATACACATGACTCAGAAAATTCATCAACTTTTGTTGTCATAAGATATTTATATATTCAAAGAAAACAGAACATAGATGTCCAAGAAATCTGCCATAGTTGTAGTGGATGACCTTTCTTGAACTAAACATCTAACCTTGGAAGAAAATGGTGAGCGTACTCCTTCCTGAGTGATGTAAAGCTTTAAAATCTCAGGAGACAGGTTTTGTGGGTAACCAAAGTCCATGATTTCTGCAGTTTAAAAAAAGACATAAATCATTCATCAGATTATGTTATGATTCATTACTGAAACAAAAAATTAGTGCTTTGGCTTTCATTGATTACATGATGAATGGTAGAGCAATTCACAGTGCATGCAGTTATGTAGGTTCCATATAAAATTAACTGAAAGAACCAAAAGAAGATATCTCTTTCAAACAACATACCATCCAGCAGCTCATAAATCAGGACAAAATTATTTCTGATGGCATCTTCATCAAAAGCCCCACCAAAGTATGATTTGAACAAAGCAACAGCCTGCTTGCAACAGAAAATATCAACAATAAATAAATAAATAAAACCATGGTTCTCATTTCTTCTTGAACCAACATGTCTCAAAGAAGTACTACCAGAACCTAGAAAAAGTATTAGATACCAGAATCCAATCATAATTGCCATTTGCAATAACTAAGAATTAGAATGAACTCGGAATGGAAGAATTGTGTTAGAAAGCAATTATTCAGTAAAAACTATCAAATTAGGAGTACTCATTCTTGTGATCTTTTCTACCAAGCAATTTGTTAAAAATTCATCAAATTATTATTCTATGCATATAAGCACAATTTTGCTCTCTCGAACAGCAACTAGAGCAATCATCACGCATATGGATGATAAAGCCAAATCTTAAGAGAAAACCATATCAGAAAGGACAAGGTAGCCACCTCAACTACAAACTTGAATGCACAAGCCACATTAGCATTGCTACTGACAACAATCACAATGTAGACATTGCTGATTCTCATGTAAAAAAAAGAGCAACCTCCAATTTGCCGTACAGGACATGTACCAAGTTCTTTCGTTTGCATTATATGCGTTCGGAATGCATCCACCATATTCCCACTGAAAGAAATCGTGTATCAGTCCCCATCAAAACATAAAGCCACCATGTATAATGCAGCAGGAAAAATCAGTTCATTAGGAAATCAGAGGAACAATTGCAAACGTATGAGAAGAGAAACAAAAGAACACAATGAATTAGTTGAGAAAAGGGAGTCACTGCCTCCAACCAAGAGAGCAGGTTCCACGCTAAAGCCTAATCAGTGCCTCATCTATCCTTTAAAAGTATAAGTTTTGAGCACTTTCAATTATCAAAAGAGAGGGGAGGGAACCATCTTGAGATCATTAAACTGCCTCAGGTTTGGCTTCAGCCTTTCACCTCCTCCTCCTCCTCATCCTTTCAGGAAAAGGTATAGATTTCAATGGCTCATGCCTAAAAGATATGAACCAGACTGATACTTTTATTGCACATTAATATGTGTCTTACACATCATGGAATCAAATAAAGGTTTTGAGGGGGGGCCTTTACCGGTTGCATCATTAGCTTTAGCCCCCATGATTTGCAAGCAATATGTAACGGTAACTACCAATACTGACCATTATATAACAGCAACAGCCATTACCAATAATCATCTCGTCAAAATTGAACTATCTTCATAATTAATGTTAGTGATGTTTAAGACTGATAGGTTTATGGTCTTTATTTGACGCATTAATGCTTATCTATGGTATCTTAATCTTATAAATCTACCAATATCATCATTTCATGAACTTTACAAAAGAAAAATTGCATAGCACCATGCCATTACTGTTATGTTACGGCAGTTATAGGCCTGTTTCTGTTACCTGCAAATCCAGAAGCGACCCCAATTTAAAATCATGGTCCTGTATTGCTCTAGGAGCAAAACTGAATTGTAACCCTCAAATCATAAATAACAGAATGTTGTGAATACTATAGAGTATAATTCCCCATAAACAAACAAAGTTCTCGTGAATTTAAACATTGGCCAGCAAATTCCAGTATTACCACTCTTCAGCAAAAGCTCAGTTAAATTTTGAACCTCCCAAAAATCTTTTATAGATTCTGTCCATTCACAACTGAGTTCAAAGTTCAAACGCTACCAACATTATAAGCATACCCGTTGCTGGAAAACTTCGCTTAATCTATAATACCACTGATTACACCAGACCCAGATACGGTTATGCACAAAACATAAAACCCTTCCTATCACACACCCATTTCTTTAACGTAATAAAACTCCACACTAACTATAAAATCATAAAAAAAGCCATAGCTCATAAAATTTGGTAAATTTCGCTAACATGGTTACTAAAATTTAAAAGAAATAACCCAAAATTCAAGTAGATATATATTACCCGACATCATCACGATAAAGACGATTAATGAGTACATCACCGCGAAGATTTAAGAAATAGATGGCAGATGCAGCCACCGGCATAGCTGATCCAGTGGGTCGAGCCCAGAATACTTGAGGAGCAACTTAGAAAGGAGGCACAAAGATGGGTAAGCACAGATCTGAAGATTGTGAGCTTGATCGAGCGAGTAGATTTGAGTATTAAGAAATAAAACCACTTGACCAGGATTGGAGATGGTGAGGCTGGCCGAGAGGATCTGCGATGCAAATGCAAAGAAACTGAAATTTTCTTCGTGAGAGTTGCAGAGTCGTAGTCAGCATTCAGCAATGGTACTTTTCCGGTCTTCCTATTAGCAAGCGAGGGTGTCTGGCACGTGC